>PVJO010016108.1:0-43630 GCA_004026905.1 Hystrix cristata | reverse complement strand
CAATTTATGATGTTTTTATCATCAGTGTGGACATAGTTTATTGTACCCTATCATACTGTTAGTATTGATTGTATTTTTCTTTTTATTTTAATTGCAACTTCTTTTTATTAGTACATGTTTGCAATTCATGTAGTTTACAATCATCTTGGCAAGTAGTTACATGTACAAATTACAGCTTTTTTATTTTTTCTTTCTAATTCCCTTCTGAATAAAAGTTTATCATTTTTAATATAGGCAAATATATGAATCATTTGCTTTATGGCTTCATTCAGTGCATTTTAATTTGTTTATTTATTCACAATAGTGGAGATCGAACTCAGGGCTTTTACAATAAGCCACATCCCTAGGCCATTTAAAAATATTTCATTTTGAGGCAAGGTCATGCTAAGTCACTCAGGCTGGGATGAAACTTGAGATCTTCCCAATTTAGCCTGTCAGAGTTATGGGATTACAGGCACGTGCCATGTGTGCCACAGCCATCTAGTGATTTTATACTTTAAAAGACTTTTTCTCCTGAGTCAGATCAACCTTTGTCTATTATGTTACTTTTTATGGTTTATATTAGATTTTTAACATATTTGATGCATGTATGTTTGTAAAG
Source organism: Hystrix cristata (assembly GCA_004026905.1). Lineage (NCBI taxonomy): Eukaryota > Metazoa > Chordata > Mammalia > Rodentia > Hystricidae > Hystrix > Hystrix cristata. The sequence continues at coordinate 43,029 of PVJO010016108.1, read as the reverse complement.
AGAAATTTGCAATAAATTTTTTTTATTTATTTTATTTTATTTATTTATTTATTTTTTTGTGGTGCCGGGGATCGAACTCAGGCCCTTGTGCTTGCAAGGCAAGCACTCTAATCACTGAGCTAAATCCCCAGCCCGCAATAAATTTTAACTATAAAATTAGGCTTTTTTTTTCCCACCAACAGTGGAGAAGTGTTCCTTTTTCTCCACAGCCCCTCCAGGATTTGTTATTGGCTGATTCGTTGATAATAGCCATTCTTTCTAGAGTGAGGTGAAATCTCAGGGTTGTTTTAATTTACATCTCTCGAATGACCAGTGATGTTGAACATTTTTTCATATGTCTATTTTCTGTTTCTACTTCTTCATCTGAGACGTGTCTATTCATTTTAGTTGCCCACTTTTGGTTTGGGTCTTTAAATTTGGGAAGTCTGATTTTTGTGAGTTCTTTATATATTCGAGATGTTAGTCCTTTGTCAGAGGAATAGCTGGCAAAATTTTTTCCTATTCTGTGGGTTGTCTCTTCGCTCTGTTGGTAGTTTCTTTAATGTAGACCGGTGCAACCGCTATGGAAATCCGGGTGGAGATTCCTCAGGAAACAAGAACTAGAGATTCCATTTGATCCATCTATTCCCCTTCTTGGTATCTTCTCAAAAGAATTCAAAGCATCATACTCCAGTGATATATGCACACCCATGTTTATAGTGGCACAGTTTGTAATAGTGAAATCTTGGAAACACCCCAAATGTCCATCAGTCATGGAATGAATAAAGAAAATGTGTTTTTTTTTAATACAATGGAGTACTACTGTGCCATAAAAAATGATAAGCTTGAGTTATTTCTAGGTAAACGGATACATCTTGAGACCACACTTTTAAGTGAAATAAATTGGACACACATGTTTAAGTACTGCATTGTTTCTCTGGTGTGAGAAACTGGAAGTGTAAATACAGACTAAAATGTATTATATTGGGAAAGGGAAGAAAATGTCCAAATGGGAAAGGGAATAAGGGAGGGGGAGGGGGAAAGGAATGGAGGGACAAGAGAAATAAGAAATGAAAGGCAAAAAGGGAAACAAAGCTTTTGTAAATAAGGAGGGAGGAGGGGGCGAAGGGAGGGGAGGAGAATGGGAAAAAAGAAGCAACAAGATGTATTGTGTACAGGTACAAATCCCCTATGATGAATGTTATCACTGTGTACATCTAAAATGTACCATTAAAATAAAGAGGAAAAAAATGAAACCACGAGAAAGAGAAAAAAAATAGGCTTTTTTCCCTACGGACTCAACCCCTAATACCCACTGGAATTAAGAGTTAACTGGGAGAAAATGTAGAGGGCATATTACTAAATAAAATGCAATGGTTTGTCATCTTTCATGTTGACTTTTTGGTGATCAGGAAGCAATGTGTTAATCATTTTACATCATAATGGGTCAGTTTAACTGGTAGTTACATTTTAGGAAAGTTTTAAGGCATTTCAGATAGAGAATACTACACTATAATTTTTCCTACTTAAAGAGTTGAAGTTCTTCTTCAGTGTTTTTATATAAAATATGCGATTTTCAGGACTAGAGTATTGATGGTGACTGGAAGGTACTTGTTATCATCTCAGTATCATAGTCATAAACACATTCCGAATTTTTTAACTTAGCAATGTTTTTGTAATAGTAGTAACAATACGTAGGATTTATTGAAGACTTACTGGTGTTGGAAATTGTGTTAAGAGCTTCACCTGCATTCTCCCTGTGGCGGACTTAATATTGTGGTCTACTTGCGCCAGAACGCCCAGCTGGACTGAGTTGGTGGTTCTGGGCATAGAGGATCCACCTGAGGATTGTTGCTGATGCAACATAAAGGAGAACTAGAGCAGAAGATAGTTGTGGGCTGTTTCCCAGAAGCTCAGCCCCAGCTGGTTCTCCTGAAGGGAGCTCAGCTGTTCTCCTCGATGAAGGAGCTCTGGGTCTTGCTGTCATCGGGGATGGCTGCTGTTGCTTCGGGGGAGCTCTGGTCTTCATCTCTGCTGCGAGCATCGTATCCTGGTTCCAGTAAAGATTCCTTCAAGCATCATCTGCAGACACGGACGTACACAGGACTGTGCTGTGGGCTGCCAGCACTTAACTGGATCTTTTGGATCTCCAGTGCATAGACAGACATTTGGCACTCTTCCTGCATTTGGCTTATGAGTTGATGATGTAACTTGTAAATGTCCTGTATTAAATCTGCTCTCTTACAAACTACTGGCTCTAAAAAGGTAAGTAATATGCTCCCTTTTACTCTTCTTAAGAACCTTGTGAAAGATACTTATTGGCCTGCTTGAAACATGAGCAAACTGAGGTTTTAGTGAGTCTGTCTGACATTCATAAAGGCCAAGATTTGATATTACTGGCCATGTCATTACAAAAATTCTAGTCTTTGAGACAGCTTTATTTTAAATAACTGATATTTCTTCAAATTTCTTAAATCAGTATGTGTGACATAGACTGAATATTCCAACTTTGACAGTTGTACATATGTTTACATTTTAATAAAATTATTTCTCAAAGCCTGCTAGTATGAGAATAAATCACAGACTCTGGTGGCTTCAGACAGAAAAAACACCTATTTAGGACCTGTCTGGGCACTTAGGTACCATTCACTCATGGTACTCCTGTCTATTCCTTGATCTGGTGGCACCGTTCCAGTGGAGCAACTACAAACATTGACCATGCATTTAGAATCATATTGTGTGTGCCATATGCTTCCTATGCTTAAAATAGAAAGTGTTACAGTTACTATAGAATCCTCAAAAAGAAAGGCAGTGTATATTGTTGAATTAGTGCTATCATAAAGACTGTGACTAAAACAGCTTTTTTTTAAAATCAGAGTTCAGTTATTAGAGAAGACTATTGATGAAAAGAACATTACCACGTTTAAATGAGATTTTATTTTTAATGCTTTTGACTATAGTGGAAGTGTACGACCATGAGTGCCATATACCTGGGAGGCTTGGATGTCTCTGTCCTTCAGTGGTTGTCCCCAAATTTTATTGTTAGTCATCAATCATGCAAGTCAATGCAGGTGGCATGTCTAGGCCAGGATCTTCTTTCCAAACAGGGCCTTGGAAGAGATTTTTGCTCAAATTTGCATTTTATTCTTCATGCGGCTGTTTAAAAAATTAGTTTGTCTGATAAATTTTCAGGTACTCACATCCATTTCTTTGAAGTTGAAGCTTTAATTTTGATGTAAACTTCAGAGATATTAAATTAGCACATTTATTTCCTCCTTATCAAGTTTTGCCCTTCACTTGTACACTCTGCCCAGACAAGCAGAAAAGACTCACTATTTACAAAAGATAATAACGTGGCAGGGCTAACTTACTTGCTATCTCAGGTCCCTGAGGTGTCAGTGATGCATTGTGCTAATCTTCTCAGGGTTCGCTGCCCTTTATGAAGCTCTAGGAGAGGGATTGCTTATCCCAGTGGAATGGATGTCTAAGCACTCTTGCAATGCGGTTAAGAACACAGTATCTCGGTGTCATACAGTTGTGTGCTCTAATCTGCTATGCCAATAACATGTGTGCTTTGTCAAAGTCCTTAATTTATTAAATCCTCAGTTTCCTTATCTGTGAAATGTAGATAACAATAGCTTTGTAACCTAGATGATAGGAAGTGTTTAGCACAGTGCCTGGCAAGCAGTAAGAACTCAAAAAATGTAGGTATCATTATTGTAAATGATATTTTCCTCTCTAGTGTATGTAAGGATATGTATTTACTCATGAATACAATATCTCAATTAGTGGAAGTGATTCACAATAAGGAACAAGATAAAGTTTCATGGGAATACTGTTTTTAAAATTTGCTTTATTCGTTTTATTCTTTATTTTCATTAGTACATTTGCAGTACATAATGATTGCATTCATCATGGGGAGTTGGTATATGTACAAAATGCATCTTAATTTTTTAAAATTTCCCTTTGCCTTCCCCCTTCCCTATTTCTTGTTCCCCTTCCCATTTGCAAAGAGTTGTTTTTTTTTTTAAAGAACGCTCTGAAATATTTTCCAAAGGAAATATACAAAGGGAATGTACTGCAGAAGGGAAAATATCATCACACTAATAGTAAAATTTCAGTGTCAGCATCAAGATTGTTTGATTTTGGTACAACTAGGGAATTTCGAGGCAGCCTTGGGATCATGGATAGGTCGTTGTTTCTCAGAATGTGGTCTGTGGGTCATCTTCTTCAGATTCTCCTAGGAAACTGGTAAATAAAAAAAGTGCAAGATTTCTAAGATCCTCCCCATTCTGAATCTACTACTGTAACAGAGTATCTACAGGTAAAGGACACAGCATTACATATTTTGAGAAGCTTCCCAGGTAGATGTTCAGTGCACTAGGGTCCGAGAACCATTAAACAGTTCAAGTCTATACTCTCTCTTTAAGAAAAGCCAGTCTAAAACCTTGGGAGAAATGACTATCTCCAACAATAATCAATATAGCAGTAAAACAGATAAATACTCACAAAGCTCTTTGATCTAGTATACACTGTAGAGAAAAGATACTACATGGGAAATCATAATAAAATATTCTGTTCACTCTTTATCTGGGGGAATTCCAACCCTATTAGGATAATTCATTTTTAGTTATCAGTCTAAATATATCAATCCCAGTCTGACCCTTTATTTCATTAAATACCATGCCTATTTTTTCTCTCTCCAAAAGTACTGACAAGAGTGTTTTCAGCTCCACACCCTATTTGCTATCTCTCCTGCTGTTTGGGCTGTTTAGCTACTTAGTTCCTCCTCTCGAACGTATTTTGAGTTCATTTTGTTAAAACACAGTTTAGATGGCAGCACAAATAGACCGTTACCTGCAGCTGAACAGCCCCACAGCTTTTTTCTTTTATTTTTAATCACCGTTGCCACCATAGACAGCATTGCTGGTCACTGCCGCTCTTTATTTCACTTTAATAGGTGAGACTTTATTTTTGTCTTTTCCTGGACACAAGTATTCACATGAGTAATAATCTAAAATACGACAATGAAATAGAGACCTGAAACTTTCCTGTGGCACGTACCCTCTTCCTGTCTGTTTTCTCTATACTTAAAAAGAGGAAAAGTAACAATCTCTGAAGTTAGGAAAGTTTGCAGTCAAAACAAGTATCCTAAATATTAACATACAATTAATGATAACTCCTCTTAATTATTTATTCATGGCTGAAATAAACTTGGACAACATTTCTAAAGATAATATATTACCACTACCATCACTAGGATGACTATTAGTGCTACTACTACAGCTACTACTACCATTATTAATGCCAGCACCAGAACTACTACTCAGTTAAATTCATTGTGCGTTCACATTGTGCCAGATGCTACTCTTTGTCCTTTACCTATAGTATAGCATTTAATGCTAACAGCTCTGAATTAGATTTTATGATTTCTACCATTTTTTCACACATGTGAAAATTCAGGTATAGATTGAAAAATGATCCAATTCCCTGCAGCTTCTAAGTAGCAAATCTGAGTTTTGAAATCCAGGCTGACTGAATTAATTCAGTTAATACAATATTACACCAAGAGGTAAAATTTTCCTCGCAAATGGTTCATGCTCATGTACATAGCCAAATAGGAAAAATGCTCAGTGCTTTCCTCATGTGATTTTTTTAAATACCGCACCCTATAAGCAATGGACAGTTTTACACCATTGACATCAATGACTTTTTAATGGTGTTAGCTATACCTTCTCTTGTTAGCAAAACAGGGTACATTTTTTTTAACCAACACTGTTACATATTAAAAATTGAAGCTTAGAGCCAACACTAAAACCAGACTTTAAGCATCAGTATTCCATTGTCAGACTAGAAGTCAGCAGGCATAGGAAGAGCCGGGGTCTTATTATACGAACTATAATCCTTAGTCTTGGGAGTATTTTCTATCTAGTATCAGCAGACACAAATATATCATAATAAATATTTAGGTTGCAACAGCAACTAACACCCTGTCATCTATTTGTACTTATCAGGTAAAGATAAAATGTTATACTTTTGTAAACTTTGAAAACACAATTTACAAAGCATTGACCAGTGCCTTAATAGTCCAGGTACATTGTATTGAGCATTGTTTTCTCTAGCAAAATGATGATTTGTATTGTGTCTGAGCCAGTTAATCAGAATAAAGCTTATTGAGAAGAAAAGACAATAAAGTAAGGAGGTGAGGTGGAGATACAAATCCATGTTTATTTTCAAATCAAAATGAAAATGAAGGAAACAACTAGGTGTGGGAACCTTTAATTTTCTTTAAATACTCCATTGTATTTAAAAAGTAGTACCTCAGTTTGTAAGCATGATTTGCTCCAGAAACATGTTTGTAACCCAAAGCATTTGTATATCAAAGTAAATTTCCCCATAAAAATTAATGGAAACTCAGATGATTCATTCCACAACCCAAAAATACTCATGTAAAATTGATTGCAATACTGCAATATAATACAAAATAATAAAAGAAAATACAAAATGTAGAGAAAAATACACAAATTAACCCACACTTACCTTTGAAAGCTCTCATGAAGAGAGAAGCTGGTTCTTTTGTAGGACGACTTTCACTATAACCAAGGAATCACTGCTATCTATTAGCACAATGGAATCTTTTTATTTTCCTGCAAATTTACACAGAACCTATCTAATAGCACTCACTTTTGCCTCTTTTTGAGGATTTAATGGAAATGTGACATTGCATTGTCTTTAAACAGATTCATTGCTCGCACTGTTACAGCCTTGTTTAAGTGGTGCTTTTCTACAAAATTTTGCAGTTTCCCACATTTTATATATCTACCTAATCCCATTTGAAATGAAGGATTTCTCTGCCTTTTTCTCCTCCTTTTCTGCAGACGAGACCTCCCCTATAACATGATGCTACTGGGAGGCAATCACTCTCAATCCTGCAGAGAGAGAGAGACAGACAGACAGACAGAGACAGAGGGGAATCATTGGCTCAGTTGTGACCATGTGATGTTCAGCATCACATATCACTCATATTTCAAGACATTATTCTCTTATCAAGTCAAAATTTTTTTGCGTGTGTGCTGGGGATTAAACTTGGGGCCTCGTGCTTGTGAGGCAAGCACTCTAACCACTGAGCTGAATCCCCAGCCCCATCAAGTCAAAATTTATTAGAAATATTCACTCATCTTGTGGAATACTTGCAGAACAAGTTATTCGTAACCTAAAGTTTTACTGTACTGCATTTTCTTTATATTGTCATCTGTTGATGGACATTTGGTTGCTTCCAAGATGTAGCTCTTATGAATTATGCTACTATAAACATGGGTATACATGTATCATTGTGATATGATGTCTTTAACACTTTAGACAAGGTGTCTAGAAGGTGATTAGCTGGGTCAAATGGAATTTCTACTTACAGTTTTGGAGGGATCTCTTTAATGAATTGTGTAGTGATTGTATTAGTTTACATTACCACCAACAATATAGAAGGATTTCTTTTCCCCACAGACTGTCCAACATTTGTTATTATTTTATTTTTTGATGATAGCCATTCTTTCTGGGGTAAGATGGATTTCAGTGTTCTTTTGTTGTTGTTGTTGTTATTGTTGTTTGTTTTTTTGGTTTTTGAGACAGGGTCTTGCTATGCAGTTCAGGCTCGCCTTGGACTCACTATGTAGCCCAGGTAGAGGCAGGCCTCAAATGCGTGGTGATCCTCCTGCCTCACCCTCCCGAGTGCTGGGATTATAGATGTGCACTATTATGGCTGGCCTCTCAGTCTTCTTTAAATTTGTATTTATCTAATAGACAGTGATGATGAATATTTCTTCATGTATTTATTGGCCATTTGTACTTCTTCTGAGAACTGTCCGTTCGTTTCACTTGCCCATTTTTGCCTGAGTCTTTTATTTTGAGAGGCCTAATTATTTGAGTTCTTTATATATTCTAGGTATTACTCTTCTGTCTGGGGAATAGCTGGCAAAATGTTTTTCCCATTCTGTTGGTTGTCTCTTCACTCTTTTGGTTGTTTCTTTTGCTGTGCACAGCTTTGTAATTTGATATTATCTCATTTGTTGATTCTTGGTACTACTGGTGTGTAATTGCATTTCTGTTCATAATTCCTTACCTATACCTATAGAGTCTTACCTATTTTATCTTCTGGCAGATTAAGTTTTTCTGTTTTAACATTTAGATCTTTGATCCACTTTGTAGTTTAGTACATGAGAGATATGGGTCTAGATTCAATTTTCTACATGTGTAAAATATTTACCAGTGAGAAAAATTTCAATATTGCTCCACTGTCATCAGATATTGGAAGGGTTAACATGTGGACAAGGGACTCAACTTGTTCTTTTGTTTTTTACCACTAAGGCCACTAACATTAACAGAAAGACCCATCAAGCAAAGAGTTTTTTTTCTTTTTAATTTGAGTAATGGTTTACAAAATGATCCTTGAAAATATCAGATAAGCTTTCATTAATGCAGTAGTGGCAGTTTCCTGACCCTGAAACTGTCCAGTAATGAAATGAATGACCAGGTGGGAGGGAGCCTTGTACAGAGCATTCATACATCAAATGCATGAGTGAATTTCATGTTTTTAAAACATTCTTATTCACCCATGGCTGGGAATTTAGCTCAGTGGTTAGAGTGCTTGCCTTGCAAGTGCAAGGCACAAGGCACAAGTTAGAGTGCTTGCCTTGCAAGGCACAAGGTTCAATCCCCAGCACCAAAAAAAAAAAAATTCTTATTCACCCTGAAGAATTTTATCACATTTCAAAAGTCTATATATTATCAACTGGGCACATGCTTCAAGATCAATAGACGATAGCTATAGGATGTTTGTCTCAAAGAAAAGGTGAAAATATAATCAAGATTGATTTCCAGGGTTGGAAAATTAAAATACAGAATGTCCAGTTAAATTCAAATTTCAGGTAAACAAAGAATAGTCTTTTAGTATACATATATCACATATGATTTTGGAATGTACATAAACAAAAAAAAAATCACTGTCCATCTGAGATTCAAATTTAACCGGTGCTATGGTTTGAATACAGTGTGTCTCCTCTAAAACCAATACTAAAATTTAATCCCCCTTATACAATATTAAGATATGGGGCCAGGTGAGAACTTTCAGTGGTGATTAGGGCTCTGGCCTGATGAACGAATCTATCCTTATGCCACCCTGGCTTTCTGATAACAAGTGGGCCTTCACTAGATGAGGCCCCTCAGTCTTAGACTTCAGCCATAATAAACTTATTTTCTTCATGTCTTACCCATCTGTTGCATTGCAGTATTTACAGTGGAAAATCGTCTTATGCTACCAGTTATCCTCAGTTTTATCTGGTTACACTCCTGTACACGTGTCATATACAAGATACTCAGTTGCTATTATCATTGAGAATGAGATAAGGGTGGATTTTTAATCTTGTGTCATATGAGAAGTCAAAATTCTCATGTTTGGGGGCTGAGGATTTAGCTCAGTGGTTAGAGTACTTGCCTTGCAAGCACAAGGCCTAGAGTTCCATCCCAGCACACACACAAAAAAATTCTCATGTTTGAAGTGTTCATGTAAAGGCAAGTGTTGTTAATAAAAATCTTGAAGTCAAAAATAGCCAGCACAAATTACACTGCCCATGATACTTCATATACAAAAAGCTAATCACTCCAATATATAACGAACATCTCCAAAGTGAATAGAAAAAAAATGAGCTAATAGAAAATTAGGCAAGTGTTGTGAACAGAGAGTTTGCAGAAAAAGGATGTACATATAACCCTGGTTTCTATTTAATTTGCTGGTATCTTTTTTTTAGATTTTTATTAAAACTTATGAAAAATTACACAAACTTACAGGCCATTACACAATCTTACAGATCACAATACATTGTGCCTTTTGCTTATGACAGTGAGCAATGTAAACAACCACATAAATGAAGCTGTAAGTCACAATTACATAAAGTTACTATAGTACCCAGGTATGTGTCACTGATTTAAGTTTGGGTTATTAGGTTCTTTTTTTTAAGATCTCATTATTCCTCTGGATTCCCATTCCCCTCCCCCTTTGCCCTCTTCTTGTTCCCTTGAACCCTTTGTCAATTAGCTTATATCTAACACTTTGCCTTTTTGTATCTATTGTTTAGCCTTTTCTTTTGTTTATATTTTACCTCACTAAATGAGGGATACCCTACGGTATTCCAGCTTGGGAGTCTGGTTTATTTCACTCAACATTATATTTTCCAGGTCCATCCATTTTCCTGCAAATGACTCTAGTTTGTCATTCTTTCTAGCTGAATAGTATTCCATTATGTATAGATACCACATTTTGTTTATCCAGCTATCTATTGATGGGTATACAGGTTGCTTACAAAACACCAAAGTATCAGTACATAGGAAACTAAACAGACCATTTACTTTATTTGGACATGGGTTTAGAATTTGGATATCACTAGAAAAGGTACCAGAAAGAAAGTTTTCATTCTTACACCATGCAAATGATCATCTTCAAAAATGTCACTGGAAGAAGGCCCTGATCATTATCATTTTTCGAGTGGCACATCTTTTATAAGAAACAATTTTCCTCTGAACACTTTGGACCTATCCATCTTTGAACATAATATTAGGCTAGATTGTTACATAGCCAGTGGCATTTGTCAGCATTAAGAAAAGCTTTTACACCCTTTTACATTAACATATCTAAATATCTAAAATGTTAATACATTAAGTTCTTCTCCTTACTAATTTTTGAGTGAAATTATGGAGACTTACTCTAATTCTTTTGCTTTGTGACATCACCATTTCCCCCTCATGTGAATCCCTGTTCACCTCATCTTATTGACTTCACTTCTTAGTGTCTATCATTTAAATATGTCTGTTTATTAGTTATATCTCATCTTATCTTGCATTTTCCTCCCTCATCTTCTTAGACTTTTAAAAGATACCATCTGTATTAATTTATCACTTTCAGTATTTAGCACACACATTAGCATGGACATCTTCATAGAATTGTTCATGATAATTTCCTGGTACTATTGTGAATTCTTGTTGGAGGTATAAACCTACACAAGCTTTCATTTTCTCTTGTATTTTTCCAACTTTCTGCCAGTTGAAAATATCAACAAACTAGCAGTTTAGTTTTATAAATTCATACACATATGAAATTAAAGCCTAATTGTCTGGAGTCTGCACGATTGCTCTTTTTTATGCTCTGTGGTGTAAGGTGGGAGGGGTACATACTGATAATGTGAATACTGACCCTATTAGTATTGGCTCAGGAAAGGGGGTCACTTGAGTATTCAGATATGCCCTTAAGATATAGAGAGTGAGTACTGAGAAAAACAAAGTTGGAGCTGGCAATCTGTGATGGACAGTGATTTGATATTAGCTATCTGTGGGCTTCTGCTAAATCAAATACCATGTTCTTAAATTAGATGCAATGTTTTAGCTACAATATTTTTGAAATCAACCCGCACTTAGGAAACATATTTTTTGAAGATAAAGGTCCTTTGATATTCATCTTGATTGGTGCTTTTATAAAATATTAACCTTATTGCCCTCATATTTTTTTCATCTGTTGATTTAAAAGAATACAAAATAGAATGGAAACTCCCAAAGTGGTCTCTTAGCCTATCATTTATTTATATGACTCAGGCTAACTCGAGGTAATATTAAGGAGACAGTGAGAGGAAGCGGTTTGGACTCATTTAAGTGTCCCATCAGTGCTATGAGAGCTGAAGGCACAGTTAAATCTAATCCAAATTGATGGAGCTGGAGCTGGGGAGAGAGCTATACAGGTAAAAGCACAACATGCCTGGTCACAGTGTAGGCTCGACATGGGTTCAATGTTTCAAACAGGTAGAGAAAATCCAATCAGTCAAAATCTCAGTAGGGTGTATGCACGATAGGTGGGTGAGTGGCAATCATCATGTGGGAGATGTGTGTATAAGGAGATGCTGTAGGTAAAAAGGTAAGTTAGGGCATTATCTTCCCTCTTCCTCACAGCTTCCTGTCCAGCCATTGTGCTGGCTGAAGCTCAGAAAAAGCTCCGAGTTCATAAGGGGATTGAGTTATTTATCCAAGTTCTCACAAGAAGTCAGTGATAGAATTAAGACATGAACCATAGAGACCGACTCTAGAACCTAGCCCTGCAAATTTAAGGACCAAAGCAAAAATTATAACTCAGTCTGTACTGGGATGGCAGCATATAGAGAAACTTAAAATCCAGGGACAAGCCAGTCACCAAGGTCCCTTTAGGGACTGAATCACTGGCATATCTAACAGCCAGGTAGAAGTGGAAAACAATTTAGGGACTCCCAACTTTTGACTAGAGTGAATCCTGGATATCGTATTTGACTTTTTAGCCCTACTGACTACTGGGGCTAAAATTATCAAAAAATTGTCTCAGCAAGGAGCTGGAGCATTCGTTGGCATAATGGAAGCACCCATAAATTTCTGCTTAGAGGACCTGAGGAAAGCAGAGAGGCAACATCACAGGCTAAAGGACCTACTTTCCTAACCCAAGGCAGGTCCTTTTCACACTGGAAGAAAATTCGAAGTTGTGTCAAACTTGGAGGAAAGGAGGGTTTGCTGCATTTTCCAACCAGGAAGTCCTTCTGTATTTGTCTTTCATTTTGCACTGTCTTCCTTTGGATCTAAACATCCCTCCTTAATTATGACTATATGTCTTGAATCAACATTGTACCTTTCAATAAATGCCTCAAAATTTGATCATTTGGACTTTTTATAGTCAGAAATGGTAAAAATCATTCTGAAAGTGAATGCCACTCAGAAACTACCAGGGAAGCACAAGTCTCTCAATCTTCATGAAACCACCCACTACGGCAGATGTGGGTCTATTTAGCTGACACCAAACAGTAGCAACCATTGAAAGAGGATTGTGGTTTCCTCTTATGGTGGATCACTAAGGGTCAAAGACATTTCAGATGAGATATTAAATTATGTATTAGTGTATTTATTTGTGTTGATATACTTCTTAACCCTTTGTGCTTCCTTCTTAAGATTCAGCACCCCTTTGCAAGTACTGAATGGACTTTCCAACAATGGCCAAAAAAGCAGGAGGCATGTATCTGCAGCATTTGCTTTTTCTATGTTTAGAAAAGCACAGTATATAAAAATAAAAAATTAATATATTACCTGAGTCATTATGTACCTTTTTTAGGTTGGGTACTATAGCAAAACGACAGGCTGAAATCAGCACAGTTTCAAAGCCCATAGAGGTTCTGTGTTGTCACTTGTTCAGCAGTCAGCTAATGGGCAGACTTTGCATAATTACTTGTACACTAAGGAGATTTTCATTTCTCACAGAGACCATGCCCTGCAAGTTGAGAGACACAAACCAAACCATCTCTATAGCTAGGGACTTTAAGTACATTTCTTCCTTAGAAACTTTTCCAAATTCTCATACTTTATCTTATTTGATACCTGCCTTGAGAGGTGACACTATTGATAGGTTATGGTTGGATATCAAGGAAGAATCTTTGCAGCCATATCACGCTTCTTTGGCAGAGCTCCCTGCATTACAGAGGTTATCAGTCAGCTGGATGTTCTCAGGGGACAGGAAAGAAGAAGTCACACTGATGAATGAATCAAGAAAGACCTCCTCAAAGATACCTCGCTGCCTATGAGCAACCACAAAAAAACCACTGGAAACAATGACCTAGAATCTCTGCAAACATAAATCAGAAAGACCTTGTCAGTTGTTTCTCAAAAATTCCACTGCTTTATGAACACATCAAAATTCTAGATTAAAGTTCCTCCTGAAATAATCTGTTTCTTAAAGATAAAACCCTAACCAAATCACAGAGTGCAGCTCTTAGGATAGAGTATTGGAGACATTGTTAAAAATGCAGATTTAAGTGGTAGTATAATGGTCCTATAGTTCAGAGTTAGAATTCAGACAGTCTCTATTCAAATCCTAGGACACAGTTTACAGTTTTAGCTGTAGGAATGCCTTTATCTCTACCTTTCCATGTCCATAATTCCCATTAGTTATCAATTGTAGGCACTTCTGTAATGTAAGGTAATTTATTTGCTCTGCCAACAAAGATTCATAGCAATACCCTATTCTTTGATTTGTTTACCAATCCTAAATTTGTCTACTAGAGAATTCTGTAGTTATTTTTTGACCTTGGTCGAATTACTTACATTTTCATTTAGGAAAATATGTAATGACTTACAAATCCATGTCTTAATGTAAAGACTTTCAATCAAATTATATGTGTGTGTGTGTGTGTGTGTGTGTGTGTGTGTGTGTGGTTTGAAAATACCACTCAATAAATGATAACTCATTTCACTTTTTTTCAAGATAATAACAGCAGAGCCCAGCATGAGCTGCACAGGAGGCAAGAGCAGAAAGTAGCCACGTGCCCTGCCCCCCTACCATTGCCAATGGCACAGGCCCCACACAATCTACACAGGAGGCAGGAGGACAGTGGGCAAGCCACAAAAGCCCGGCCAGCTCTGCTCCTGGGTTCTCCACACACAGGACAGCAGAGCTGACAACCAATAGACTGACCTGATTGAAGATGAGACAAACACCCAGGATGAGAGTTTCACTCCAGGACTGAAGTGTTAATATGAGAAAGAAATTGGTTGAGAAATAGCCTCAGGAGACAGACTTGGAGAGAGTGAGAGGTAAACAAGGATGAGGAGGATCACAGAGGCTGTATATTGTGGTGGGAGGCTAGGTTTGACGAATATAATCTTCAGCAGGGATGAACCTGAAGGAGATGGCATTTAGTTCAGTGATCTGCTTGAGCTCTTTCATCATTGACTGTATCCAACAGAAATTAGTGCTCTGAATTACTTTAGGTCAATATTTCGGTGGCCTAAGCATTTTCAGTAAAATCCTCAACTTCTTTGCTGTGGTTAAGGCCAGTGCATGAGTATTTCTTAGGGTTTGTCAATATTTGATTCCATTCTTGTCACTGAATTTACTATCATAGCCAAGGTGATATAGTTGTCGCTGTTAATTGGTTTTCTCTGTATGCTAATATATGAATTGCCTGGGGGTAATAAACAATACTGAGGCTTACTCATGAAAACCCAGGGACTGGGCCAAATAAGCCACAAACTCTGAAGGGAAAAAAAAAAAAAGAAACAAAACTAGAAACATGACATGACAAGGCAAGAAAATGCCTTGTAAATTTTCCATTTCCCCCAAACCTGGTTCAGAGGGTATTGAGGGGGAAGAAAACATAAACCACACAAAGGAAATGTCTGAAATGGTATTGATAGAGGTCAAACAGATCAATAAAGTGCTTGACAAATTTAAAGACGGTATAACTAATCAGATATGACACTACTGAAAAGAATGATCAGCAAATCCAGAGAAAACTCTAATGGAACTAGAAGAAGAGATGCAAAACATGAATGCCCAGCATAGAAAATAATGACTTCGTAACACTCACCCCCCCCCTCAAATCCAGGAGATTAAAGGTATGATTGAAAGTATGGGCAGCAAACGTGATCAATGTGAGACACATTGTCAGATCTAGAGGACAGGACTGTGGTCAATGATCAATTAATGGGAGATACCTTAAAAACATCAAAAGAACATGAAGCATGGATCAAAAAATTTGCCAGATGATTCAAGGAAGACTAATATAAGAGAAAGTGGAATTAATGAAAAATTAGAAGACAACACAAAGGGCATAAAAAACCTGTTTACATAAGTAATAGCACAAAACTTTCCAGACATGGAGAAAGAATTTAACATACAGATAAGGATGCGTATAAAACCCAATAGCCATAATCAGAAGTAAAAAAAACCCCTCCACACCACATAATAATTGAAATACCAGAAATCCAGCACAAAACTGGATCCACTGGATACTAGAGAAAAGTAATAAATCACCTATAAAGAAAACACATCAGAATTACAACACACTCTTTAACACAACCTTAGAGGGAAGAAGAGCCTGGAATGAAGTATCTTATGCTCTGAAAGAAAAAAACTTGAACACACTTATAAACTGCAAAATTATCTCAAAATTCTTGGTGAAATAAAATTTTTCGTGATAAAGGAAACCTAAAGAAATTTATGACCACTAAACCAACACTTCGAAAATTCTCAAGGAGATCATAGAAGGAGATGATGAAGCCAACAATCCAAAAGTGCCAATAACATGAATGCAACAGATAGAACTAACAATTAAGTAGAAGGGAAAAAAAGGGACAACAGCAACAGAAAAATAATAAATTGATAAGAATGGGTCTATACCCACCAATTATAACAATCAATTTAAATAGACTCAATTCAACAAAAGACTCAGATTAGCAGAAATGATCGAGAAACAAAATCCAGTGGTATGCCATATCCACGAAACACACTATCACACAAAAAAATTTATAGACTAAAAATCAAAAATGGAAAACAATATTCCATGCAATGGGGACTCCAAAGAAACAAGAGTGGCTATCCTACTTTCAGACAAGGTGGACTTTAAGCCAAGCTGATTAAAAGAAGAAAAGAAGCACATCATATATTGGTTAATGGAATTATTCAACAGAAAAAGAACCAAGATGTATCATGTACAGGTACAAAATAACCATGTTGATTATGATCATTATGTATACAATGTACCAATACATGTTCTTGGTAAAAAAAAAAAAAAAAACAGGAAAAGATAACAAATATAAACATATATAAACCAAATCATGATGTGCCTAACTTCATAAAACATACACGGCTGGGCATAAAAGATCAGATAAACATCAGTACAATTAGAATGGAGAAGGTCAATAGCCCACTGTCACAATCACACAGATCAACTAAACAAAGAAATAACAAATTTGAACCAAACCTTTGAACAAATGCACTTAATAGATTTATACAGTGTGTTCTACCCAATAAAAATGTAATACACATGTTTTTTGGCAGAACATGGTACATTCTCCAAAAGAAACCACATATTAGTTAATAAAGTGTGTATAAGAGAATGCAAAAGAATAGAAATTTTACTATGCATATTATCAAGTCACAGTTTAGTAAACCTAGAAATCAATAGCAAATGAAACCACAGAAAGTATGCAAACATGGAAATTTAACAACAAACTCTTGAATTATCACTTGATCACAGAAGAAATTAAGGAAGAAACTAGACAATTTCTAAAATTAAATGATAAGACAAGTATGACATAATAGAACTTATGGGACACAAAGAAAATTGTCCTATCAGTGAAATTTATAGCTATGAATGCTCACATCAGAAAAACAGATCAAACCCAAGTAAATAACTGAATGATGCATCTCAAGGTCTTTGGAGATCAAGAACAATGTCAATTCAGAGCTTGTAAAAGGAAAGAAATAATAACAAAGCAGAAATCAATGCAATGGAGACTAAAAAACAATGAAAGTAAATCAATCAAAGAGCTGATTCTTTGGAAGAATAAACAGAAAAACTCTTAGTCTATATTACCAGAAGAGGGAAGAAAAAGACACAAATCAATGTAATTAGAAAGGAAAAAGTTGAAATCATGACAGACACCATCAACATTCAAGGAATTATTAGCAACACCTTCACAAAATTATGCCAAAAGAATTAGAGAACTCAGAAGAAATGGAAAGATTCTGAGGTATATATGAATTACCAAAACTGAACCAAAAACACTTAAAAATACTGAAAAATTCAGTAACAGGCAATGAATTTGAAGCCATAATAAAAACGTTACCAACTAAAAAAAGTCCAGGACCTGGCAAATTCATAGCCAAAATCTACAAGAATTTCAGGGAAGATCTCACACAGGTATTACTTGAACTGTTGAGTGACATTAAGAACAAAGGGTGCTTTCAAAATCAGTAAGAAATTAACATCATCCTGATCCGTAAACCAAGCAAGAATTCAAGGAAAAACAAAGAACTACAGGCCGATCTCTCTACCAAACACAGATGCAAAAAATCTTCAGCAAGACAGTGTGGCAAACAGAATACCACAAATCATCAAAAAGTTCATACTCCACAAACAAGTAGGCTTCATCCCAGGGATGTAAGGATGGCAAAACATATACAAATCGATACATGTAATTCATTACATAAACATAAGGGGACAAATCACAAGATCATCTCAAAAGAAACAGAAAAAAAAAGGTTTGATAAATCCAACATTTATTCATGATAAAACTGTTAAGAATATAAGTATAGAAAAACCTTGTCTCAATCTTACAAAAGCCACTTATAACCGATCTACTGCCAACATCATATTACATAGTGAAAACTTGAAAGCTTTTCCCCTCAAATCAAGAACAAGACAAGAATTTCCTTTATTATGACTCCCGTTTAATATATTCCTTGAAATTTTAGCCAGAACAATCAAGCAAAAGAAATGAATAAAAGGGATATTTATAGGAAACAACAAAATCAACATATGGTTTTTGGATGACATGATCCTTTACTTACGAGTCCCAGAAACTCCAATAAAAGATACCCTAGAATTAATAACCAAATTCTGCTATGTAGCAGGATAAAAATAAACACAGAAAAATCAATAGTATTCCTATATTCTCTGTGTCATTCCAATTTTAGTATATGTGCTGCCGAAGCGAGCACAAGTATTCCTATATTCTAATAATGAATTTACTGCAAAGCAAATTAGTAAAAATCTATTATTCACAATAGCATCAAAACAGTTAAATACTTAGGAATTAATCTTACCATGGAATTGAAACACCTGTTCAAAGAAAGTTACATCACTCTGAAAAAGAAAATCAAGGAATATATCAGAAAATGGAAAGATATCCTGTGCTCTTGGATAGGCAGAACCAATATCAAAATGAATATACTTCCCAAACTGATGTACAGATTTAATGCAATCCCATCCATAATACCAATGGCATTTCTCACATATCTAGAGAAAACAATTCTAAAATTTATATGAACAAGAAGTGACCTAGAATAGCTAACAAAAGCAAAGCAGGTGGCATCACAATCCCTGACTTGAAGTTACATTATAAAGTTACAGTGATTAAAACTATGTGAAACTAGCACAAGAACAGGCATGTGAATCGATGGAGCAAAATAGAGGAAGTAGAAACAACTCCAGGCACACATAGTTATTTGATATTTGCTAAAGGGGCAGAAAACGTGTACTGGAGGAAAGATAGCCTCTTTAGTAAATGGTGCTGGGAAAATCGGATATCTACATGCAGAAGTTTGAATCCAGATCCATATGTCTCATCACGTACTAAAGCTAAAATAGGTCAAAGATCTAAATTTTAAAACAGAAACACTTCATGCTGAAAAAATTACATACAAATTTGAAGCTGTAGGCCTAGACAAGTTCTTTCTGAACAGAACCCCAATGGCACAAGAAATAATACTGAGAATCAACAAATGGGAGCATATCATGTTAAAAACTTTCTGCACAGCAAAGGAAACATCTAGTAGTGAAGAGACAATCTACAGAATAGGAAAAATTGCCAGCTATTCCTTGATAGAAGATTATCAACTAGAATATGTAAATAATTCAAAATTATTAGACTCCCCAAAATAAAATATCCAATCAAAAGCGGGCAGCCAAAATGCAGACACTTTTTAGAAGTGCAAGTGACCAATAAATACATGAAAAAATGTTCAACTTCACTGGCCATTAGAAAAATACAAATTAAAACTACATTGAGATAATTCCTTGCCCCATAAATAATAGCTAGCATAAAAAAATCTAGTAATAACAAATGTTGGTGAGGATGTGGGAAAAAAGGAACTCTTCTACATTGTTGGTGGGAATGTAAACTAGTACCACCACTATGGAAATCACTGTGAAGATTCCTCAACAGACTAAAAATATAAATTCAGTTTAATACAGATATCTTCTTCTAGGTATCTTCCCAAAAGAGTTAAAGTCATCATTTTGTGGGGATACAGGCATACCCATATTTATTGCAGCTAGATATTGAAAATGGTGTATATGTTCATCAGCAGGTGAATGGATAAGGAAAATGTGATATTTATACACAATGGAATACCACTCTGCCATAAAGAAAGATAAACATGAAGCATCATAGGTAAGGGTTTAACTTGAGAACATAATTGTCTTATGTTCTCTTGCTGGGACAAAATTCCTGATGGCCACATGTTAAAGAAGGCACAGTTTATTTTGGCTCACAGTTTGTAGAGACTTCAGTTCATAGTCAGATGGTCCCAAGGCAGGGTGGTGTAGCAGAGGGGTGTGACAGAAGACAAATAGTTCATGACATGGTAGTAAGAAGCAGAGGGTTAGCAAATGAGGAAGTATAGGTATATATTTTTCCAGGCCACACCCACTGTGACCTGCCTCCTCCCATCAAGCTTCACCTTCTACCATCACATCCGAGCATAAACCCATCAGAGAACTAATCCAGTGATGAGTATCACACACTCATTATCTATTCACTTCCCAAAAGCCCCACCTATGACAGCATGAGATTTTAGGGGACATCTAGATATAAACGGTAATATTCTACCCCTCATCCCCCAAAGACTCATGCACATCTCTTTACGCAAAATGCATTTAGTCTGTTACCAAAGTCCCGACAGTTTCAGCATTGCTGAAAGTTACAAGTCCAATCTCCTTTGAGATTTAAACCAAACTCTTAACTGTGAGCCATTATAAAAATGAGAAAATTCTATCACTTCCAACATACAATGACACAAGATAAACATTCCTCCAAAAGGGGGAAATAGGGGGATGTGAAGAAATGGGACCAAAGCAAGACTGAAATCTAGCAGAGCAACCATTCAATCCCATAATTCCATGTCCAGCACCCTGGACAATCTGTGGCAAGACGTGAATTTCAAAGTGCTTTGGTGGCCCCACCCCTATGCACTGTAGCTCACTGTAGCTCTACCAAAAGTGTAGACTGCCAAAAATGTATATATGCTTCAGGAAAAGAAAAAGAGTTTGATGATTTTTCAACAGATGGTGTTACCCTCCCATGGAGAACCCTAGAGAATGTTATACATTGTAGAACGCCAACTACACTGCCGGCCTTTAGAGAAGAAATTGAATATGCATGTGCAGCAATCTCAATGACCAAGATTACCCAAACAGCAGTTCACCATACTAATAAATGACTGGAAGCTAATGGCCGCTATTTTGACCACATCTTATAGTTGTAGAAGCCAAAGATAACTTGTATTAATCTCATGATATCTCAATAAATTTAGTATTAAAATATTTATACAATTTTTTCTTTTCCTGAAGTGTGTATACATATTTTTGGCTATATCTATATATCTACATAGACAGATAGCTAGATAGATAGATTTATATCAATATATATTGATATCAATATATATTTATAGATAGTTATATAAATATATATTTATGGATATATATATCATAGTCTATATAGCACATTATATATATGGCAGTTTCTATGTCTCTATATATATGTGTGTGTATATATATATGTATATGACAGACAAATAGGAAGTAGGGAGAAGTTCAAATAATCCCCTGAATTATCTATTCTGTTGTTTCAAAAATATTTTAATATATATGCTAATTTGTTTCATTTATGCTGCTAATTTTTCTTAATTCACTGAAAAGAAAGTTTTGTGTTATGTTTGTTTCTTCTTTGTAAAAATCTTTTTTTGTCTATGTCTGAGTAACCACTTTGAAGATAATGATACTCAGTGTATTAATCTTTCTTATTCTCTTTCTGTTATGAATTTTTTCATTTTTAATGAAAATACAAAAGAGAAAAACAAAATAATAACACTAAACTTATTAATAAAATAACAGTAGTCATTGTTTTTATTATTGGGTGTGCTTGGTTTAACACAAGGGATTTCTTTCTCACTGGCTCTAAGTTACTGTTTTTTTCACTTTTGCCTCCAGTGATATTTGTATTATATTGGAGATCTCCACACCCGAAACTATTTAAGACTTACTGCATTTTTTTAAATTCTTCATGTTAAGAATTCACTATTTGCATCACCTGTAAAGGCATAATATGTATTTAATTCCAACTGTATGCATGGTTCTGTGCCAAGCAGTACGATAAATATTTAAATTGCTGGATATGTTAATTAGCTTGACTTGATCATTCTGAAGTGTACATAGATTGCAACACTATATTTTACCCCATTAATATATGTATTTAATAATTTTCAATTAGACACAAAGTAAAAATATATGTATTTTATAACATTTGAAACAGAAAAGATAAGAAGAAAATAGAAATTACACATAACCTCAGATCAATTCAGGCTTTCCATAAAGAGATTTAAACAGTATTAGGAGTAGGTTAATCTGATGATGATGACTAAAAAGAAAACAATAGCATTTTATATACTGATACAGAAAGATGTGGAACAGAATGATTAGCATAATCTGAACCATTCATTCAATACGCACTTACTAGAGTCTGGCACTGTGCTGAGCACTGAATCCAACAGTGGTAAAGAGATATGTTCGCCACCCCCATGAAGTTTCCATTATGAAAGAGATATTATAAAATTCATATTATAAGAAAGGGCTATATTGATTTAATTATAATCTCTTTCCTGTTGCAGTGATTCAGAAAAAAATAGTATTAGTAAAAATCAACTCATTTTAGATTTTGTGAGATATGTCAGATAAATGGAATCACCACAAGTTGCAGTCTATAATAAAAAGGGAAGAAATGGAACAATAAGGTGAAGTATAAAAACCAAAAGAGCTACTTTAGCAATGAAAAGAGTCTCTGAGGTGGTCACATGGAACCTGAGTCTTGAAGAACTGGAAAGGCCTAGTCATGAGAATTATTAAAAAATGTGAACAACTTGATTTTTTAAAACAGGCATAGGTATTATTTGTACAGTTAAAAATATGGTTAACCAATGCTTCGTTAACTTGTTTTCAGTCTTTAATATCATAAGTTATAAAAAAATGCAATTTTATCTTATATCACCAGCAAATTCAAATGTCAGATTTCTTGTGAGCTTAAAATGTGTTGCTCCAAGAACTTCATGGGAACATGAAAAAACAACCACTTACGACTTTTTACATTAGATTTAGTAGACTTCTTTGTGCAATCCATCAATAACATGTTCTACTGGATGAAGCTGAGAGGCTTTATACTCTTTTGATGCCTGGCATGTAGTTGGGGTGGGGCAGGACCTTCAAGGGAATAATCAAAGATATTTTTCTTTCTTTTTGAGGGGGTACTGGGGATCAAACCACCACTTGAGCTAAATCCCCAGCCCCAAAGATATTTTTCTAAATGACTTTTCATTCCCAGAGATGAATTAGTAAATTTGGAAATTAAGTTTTAATAATTTTTTCTATTGTTTTATTTTTGTTTTCCCCAAAGGGTGAAGTGATGTTGGAGACTTAGGACACAGAACTTCTCATTTTAAATTATTGTGGTTAAGCATTGAAAAGAATCCTTGAGGCTGGTTTTTGTGCAATCTTAGTATACTCCTGTTTACAATTGTTCCTATAAACTTACTATCCTCAAAACAGTTCTTAAGCATGACTTGAAAATATATATATTGGTGCTGGGGATCGAACTCAGCATCTTGCGCTTGCAAGGCAAGCACTCTAACCACTGAGCTAAAGCCCAAGCCCCAAAATATTTTTAGTGATTTTGATTACTTTATTTAGCAAGTAGTACTACAACCTGAGAACTGTTCATTTGCGTCAATATGTAACATCTTTTGGGGGGAATCAACTGTGTCGTAATAATTTTGTACCTCCAATGAGTTACTTCAGGCTGCTAAGTGAAGTAGTTCTGTGCTCCTATTCTGTGGAATCTTCCTAATATATTATTAGAGCAGTGTTATTAGAATAGCTCAGTCCCATATCAAGGTGAGATTATTATTAGCAGAAGATTGGGAAAGGATGAGTAAAGAAAACAGAAATTGTCGAAAGTGATAACGTTGATGGAATTTGTACTGTATTAGGAAAGTGATTGGGTCCTTTAGCTGTTTCCAGACATTTGAGAACTTTCTTAGTTCAGCCTTTACCCCACCTAAGCAATCATACGTAGGGATCAGGCTTCAAAATGTCTTTCCCTTATGTATTTACGATTGGTAGTATACTGGCAAATGTCTGACTCCTGGCTCAAGAGGATGGATTGAGGAAAAGAGACTGATTATAGCATGTATCATTCATCCCAGAGGAAAAAAAAAATGAGGCATTTAGTATTATGTCCCAGAAACATACTTTTCATATTCCCAAGACTTTTGTCAAGTCTAGGGAACATTGTTAGTGAGCAGGGAATAGATTATCATGATAAGTGTTATCTAAAGGACACTGGGAAACTGGGCAAACTAGTGTTAGCTGTAGAAACTGACTTCCTGCCCATATGCTAAGTCAGCTCTTCCTTGGAATGCTAGTCACAGAATGCAACAAAGCAAGCCTATGATGTCACTACTTATGTAATTTAATGTGTAAAACTCTTCCTCCTAAGGTAACCAGAAACAGAACAGAGCACTGTGGAAAGCACAAGTTCTATACTCCAGAGGACTACCACCAGACATGTCAAATATACTCTGGAAGGTTCCCTGTTCATGCTACTGCCACTGACTTCTGGTGATATCCAGTCCAGCCCACTACCGCCAGACCTTACCGTACCCTTCTGCATTAGTAAGTCTCAATTAACTTTATCCTTTCCTGTTAATACCTGTTAGTAAGTCTTAATTATACTTATCTCTCACAATCCATATCAGGGTGTTTTCTTCAGTCTCTAGACAACTGAAATCACTGCCCTGGCACAGCAGAGCTATGGATGGGATGTTAGAATTTTCTTATTTCCGTGGTTTAAATAGTCTGCCTTGCCTGATTTCAGTTGCCAATATAACATTCCTGAATACAAATTTGGGTAGATACGTGCAGTCAGCTTTCAAGATCTCTGTGGATTCTATTAGAGCATAGCGGAAGGTGGCACAGAAATTGCCACCAACATTAGCTCTGAAGAATCCCTATTTTAAACACTGCTTCTGGGGAAGTCAACATAAGAGAGCCTCTCAAACACTTGTTGCCTTTAGTCTTTAGATAATTGCTAAAAATGAATTGTTAAAATTTGTTGAGCTCTTATCACAAACCAGACACTGTGTTAGGTGCTCTTTGTATGTACATTACTTCACGTGATCCTTGCAGCAACCAGTAGTAGTTATTATCAACATTTTGTAGTCGAGAGGACTAAACCTCAGAGGGATGAATTAGTTTGACTAATGTCATACAGTTTTTAAATGGTATAGCTGGGATCCAAAGGCACAGCTGTCTCTGGTTTCAATGCTCGTGTATTCTATGATGGTATTCATGGGTTGCGGGCCTGCATTTTCTGGCTTAGTGCTTTTAATTCTTGCCTTCCTTTCATCATTTTGCAGGTACAGACTTAGCCTTGGGGCCTGTAAGTTGTCTCATTAGTTTTCCAACTGAGCTTTCCAAGTTTTCTCTTCAGACACAATATGTTAGTCCTGTTTACATGCCTTAACCTGCCTGGCTGTCCTGACTCTCTCTCCACCAGAGAAGGCAAATACAATTAGACTTTTCATCACACAATAGCCATCTGCTCACCAATGCCTTTTTAGCAGTTTGGGCACCAAGGGCACTTTGAAAACTAGCATTCGGCAACCAGGGAGATATTTGAGCACCGATGCTCTGTGCTAATGCCATGATGTCTGCATATGCAAATTAAGAAAGTTGGAGTCTATCATATCCTCATTAGGTGGTCAGGAGAGGCATTTCCTGCTTTCTTGTTCACAAGAAAACAACCCCATGTAGAAACTGCTTCTCTCTTCAGTTCCCTAATAACTCATGCTTTTTTCTCCATCCTTTGCCCACAGACCTACTGTAGGCTGATGAGAAATTCTTAATTTTCTCACCAAGAACACAGCATTTAATCAAGAATGATGTTGTCAGTGACACTTTATCAAAGGATAGCTGGTTTGACCTTCAAGCATGAGTGAAAATCATTTAGTTTAAGAACATATCAATAAGCAGTACATCTAGACCTTGTGCATTTAATAGCATCTGTCACACATTTTCCCTTAAGAATTTTCTGACCTTCATGTAAGAAGGTGTTCTCTAAAACATATAGGTTCTGTTCATCACACTGATTCAAAAAGATTGACATCTAACTTATTTCCGTAACTCATAAATTAGGTCAACAATTAGTACTAGCAACAGTGAAGTTTCTAAATTTATCCTTTTGTATTTTACTAAACACAATTCCTCAAGTCATTTTTAAAATCCCAAAATGTTACTTTTGCATGATTTTTTTGCTGTCTCTGAGAAGAAAAAGATATTTCTCATACAATGTTGAACTTGTCTTTATGTCAAGGATTAATAAATAGACAGCAAGTCAATTCTGAAATGCTGAGCATTTAACAATAAAGTATATTTTAATAAACCATTCAGTTACTTTTAGTCGGCATACTATGGATAAAATGACATGGAAATTTAACATTTTGCAACCTTTAATGATAGACTGTGAGAATGGATTTTTTTGGAATCAAGGCTTTTTTCTGATTAACTTCAGACTGTTGGGGGAGGCAATTTTTAACTCTCGGAACAGAAGTACTCTTCTATTTCTAAAGGAAAGTAAGATATTTTAAATATTGACTTTGACATAGAGAAGTGAAGCCATAACATATTTTTATCATAGGCATTCTACTAGTATGTAAAAGTTAAAAGGGAATCATCCTCAAATAGAAGTATACCATCCAACCATATTTGGGAATTTTTTGATTGATAGATTGAAAACTTTGATGAGATTCACGGTGATTCTGTAAGGTATATCAATAATTTCATCTAGAATAGCCAATGAATAAAAGACAGAGCCATAATTTCTAAATTAAAACAAATAACATAAAGCCTGCAAGGTTGAACAATTATTACTTTTTTCCATTGAATATAATGTTCATAATTTAGGAAACAAATATCATGAGAGTATTCAATACTTTTCAAATACTTCAGCATGTCGATGTTTTTTAAATATTCTGAAGCTGTACAGCTCTCCAGTCTCTCTGTCACTAAGATAGAACCTGCAGATGCACCAAAAGTCTGAACAGATGGTGTGCTGGAGGAGTTTGAATATTGGAAGGCCTTACAGAATAAAAAAGCATTTTTATGAGTCCACTATGAATTATCTGAAAGGGCAATTAATTTTCATTTATCTCAAATTCTATGTAAATATAGTGAATTTCTAATTCATGTCATTTTGCTAAAGGTCCTTCACAAATAAATTGGGAAATTCAATGTAGATGTTCATACTCAGATGAAAGCCCGAACATTAAATTAAGTTACACTAAATTCTCCATCCAAATGTTTTTACCATCCATTATACTACTTTGAAAGATGATTCATTTTCATCACCTTTTGTAGCTGCCTTCCAAATTCCATCATTTCTCAACTGCGTATCAAGTTTTCTTTTTAATGAATATCTCAAAAAAGGAAAGGAGCCGAGAAGGCATGTTTTTCCTGGAAATAGTAAGACATAAAAAGGAAGGAAGCCACAAAAAGTAAAGTCATTATTCAATAGAAATGGGATTTGAACAGAAGTCTTTCTTATTCTAAACAGCACCACATCATTGTTTATATCAATGTTCTTAAATTTAGAGAGTATAAGAGTTACTGTGTTAGAAGTACAGTATCTTGGGACCCGCTCCTAGAGGATCTCATTTTGTAGGTTTGCTGTGGGTGTATATTCTAGAGATCATCCATTAGTCCCATATAATAGGCTCTAAGCTCCATCTAGTCGTCCTGCTAAAGTAGGCTATTAATGTGCTTGTAAAATAACTATAAAGGATGATCAAAAATAATATTATGTTTATTTTTAAAAAATATTTTACAGTGAAATATATATTACTAAGAACAATGGAATAAGTATGTTTGAGGAGGGGGGGTATCTTGAGGGAGTAATGATGATGCATTTTCACTTTAAAATTTTATTTAAAAAACTTAAATATTTGCAATAGTTTTGGTGAAACTATGTATCTTTGGAAAAAAATTAACCATCATATTTTAAGTTCAGTCAATTACAACACTAAAACTAGCCTTCTAGGTTTTAAGAAAGAAAAGTTCAAAATAGAAATGTTTCACCTGAGGAGGAATCCAAAGTTGGAAAATGGATTGAGGTTGAAAGGTGCCTAGATGGGGTTCCTAAAGTAATAGTGGTCGATATTTCTTTTAATGGATACATGTTTGGCACCTTTCTGTACTTTACATTGATATTATAACCTCCTTTAAAATGTTTTACAGTATAAAGCAAATATGTATATTTGTATAAATTAAATAAATGAAATAGTACTTATTTTTTAAAAGATTCTGATTAAGCTTCACAGGACTACCTACTCTGCCCACAAACATATTTTCAAAGAAATCCACATTCAGTCAATAATCATTCCTTTATACAAACCACAGTGACACTAAAAATAACAGATCCAAATTATGAGAAGAAGAGCTCATGATGAAATACAAATGCAATAATTGTATGAAGCAGTATAAAGAACATTAAGAAGCTGGAAGAACATTAATTACTTAATTAACCAAATATTTACTTGTAAGCACTTGTTGAAAGGGAAAACTATATAAGTTAAGTTGAAAATCTGTCAAGAATGTTTCCTATAATTCTGACTGGTATTATCAGGTTGGCCTAGACAGTTTTATCTGTTTTTAAGTTCATTTTTTTGTTTTAATTTTATTTTACAAAGTATAAATAAATTTAGGTTTTCATAATTTTTAAATGTACACTTCAGTGGCATTGAGTACATTCACAGATTTTTTTCAGTTTTTATATTTTTAGTCCATTTGTAGTACATAATTATTACATTCTTCATGGGGACTTGGTACATGTACATAACACATTCAGTTCTTTTTTTAATCCCCTTCCCCTCCCCCTTTTTTCCACTCCCTCCATCTTTTGGTCCCCTTCCTTATTGCAAAAGATCTATCCCTTTTTTTTTCTATTATCTATCTATTTTGGACTGCCAGCATTATTATTGCTTTAATTTTTTTTTTTTTTCTGCTGGCGATTGAATTCAGGGCCTTGCACTTGCTAGGCAAGCACTCTAACCACTGAGCTAAATCCCCAGCCCCTCTATCATCTATCTATTATTTTGCTCTTTATTTATATTTTGATTTTCTCATATAAGAGAAATGGTGATATTTAAGCTTGTGTATCTGAATTATTTCACTTAACTTTATGGTCTCAAGGTGCATCTATTTTCCTACAACTGATTCAAGTTAATGCTTCTCTTTACTGATTGCCCTGGGTAATGTTTTGAAAACTATACTGAAGAGGAATCATAATAGTGGACATCCTTGTGTTGTTCCTGATTTTAGAGTAAAAACTTGTAGCTTTTCACCATTTAATATTAATGTCGGCAGTACAATTGTTATAAATGACTTTTATCAGATGGAGATAATGTCCTTCTATACCTATTTTTCTCAAGAATTGGTGTTGGATCAATTGATGAATTGATGTTGGATTTCATCAAAAACTTTTCTGCATTTATTGAGATGATCATATGAATTTTGTGGTGCTCCTATTTGTGGGATGTATTATATTTATTGATTTTCATATATTTAGCAATTTGACGTCCCTGGGATAAAGCCTGTAGGTAATGATCTATGATCTTTTGGATAATTTGTTCCATTCTGTTTGCCTGTATTTTGTTAAGGGTATCTACATCTATGCTCACTGAAGAGATTAAACTGTAGTTACCCTTTTTGGTTGGATCCTTGTCTGGTTTTGAAATCAGGGTAATGGTAGCTTCTGGGGATGACTTTGGCCTTCAGTTACATTAAACAGATTGAGGAGTATTGACATTAGATCTTCCCCAAAATTCTTGAAGAATTCAGCAGTGAATTGATCAGGTCTTGGGCTTTTATTACTTTTTTTTTTATTACTGCTTCAGTTTCATTTCCTGTTATGTGGTTATTCAAGGATTTTATCCTTCTTGGTTCAGTTTTTGTAATTCATTAGTATCTAGGAATCTAACCATTAATTCTAAGTTTTCTTTTCTTAGAGCTCAGGGCTTTGAAATACTTACTAATAATATTCTTTATTGTTTCAATGTCCATTGTGATTTCACTTTTTATCATTTCTGAGTGCATGGATTTGACTCTTTCCTCTTTTTGGTAAGATTGACTAAGGGTTAGTCTACTGTGTTTATTCTTTCAAAGAACCAGCTCTTTAATTCATTGGTCCTTTATACTGGTTTTAGTCTCTATTCATTAATTTCTGCATGGATATTTATAATTTCCTTCATTGTGCTAGCTTTGGATTTGGATTCTTCTTGTTTTTCCAGGGCCTTGAGGTGCATTGCTGGATTATTTATTTGGACTCACTCCGTTTTTCAGTTGTGGGCATTCATAGCTATAATCTTTCCTAGTAAGACTACTTTCATTGTGTTCTATAGGTTCTGGTATGTAGTACTGGCAATATCATTTTACAAAATGTCTAATTTCTTTACTTCTTCTGTGATCCACTGATTATTCAAAAGTGTATTATTTAACTTCCAGATATTTGCATAATCTGTGGTTTCTTTTACCATTGATTTCTAGTTTCATTTTGCTGTGATCTGATAATATGCATGGGATAATCTTGATTATTTTGCATTTACATAAAGATGCTTTATGGGCAAGCGTATGGTTTATTTTGGAAAATGTTCCATGTGCTGATGAGAAGAATGTGTATTCTGTTTTGGTGGGTGGAACACTGAACGTATCTATTTGGTCCATTTATTCAAAGGTTTAGTTCCACTCTGATACTTCTTTGTTGATTTTTTTTTTGCTTAGTTGATGTATTTGTAACAGTGGAGTATTGAGGCCCTGCACTATAAGTATTTTGTTGTTTTGTGATTTTTTAATGATCCATTCTGCTAATCTGTGTCTTTTGCTTGCAGAATTGAGATCATTCACATTGAGAATTATTACTGAAGGGTATTGCTTATTTTTCTCATTGCATTATTTTCCTGTTGCTGAATCCCTTTTTGCCCCTTCTGTTTAACTGCTCACACTGCCTGATGTATTCAATCTGTTAGACTTTTTGTCATTTTTAACTTTACTGTCTCTTTCTAGGAAATCTTTGAGAATTCTTTGGAATGCTGGTTGTGTTTTATGAATTTCTTATGTTTTTCTTTGGCATCAAAAGATATTATTTCTCCATCAATTTTGAAAGGCAGTTTTACAGAAAAAATATATTAATCTTGGTTGTCTATTGTTTACTTTTGGGGTTAGAATAATTTAGAATACTTCCCTCTAAGCTCTTCTGGCCCTTCGGTTTATGTTGAGAAGTCTGCTGTCATTCTACTGGGTTTACCTTTATAAATGATTTGTTGCTTTTCTCTAACAGATTTTAAAATTATGTTTTTGCATTAGACTTCTGGGATTATAATTACAATGTGCCTTAGCAAGGTTCTTTCCTAATCATGGCTATTTGGGGATTTATATGCTTCACTTATTGGTATGATATATTGTTTCCCCACATTTGAAGTTTTGTACTATTATTTTTGTAAACGAGTTTTTATGCCATTTGCACTCTCTTCTGGTTTTTCAGCAATTCCAGCTAATCTGAAATTATTCTTTTCCTCATCTAGCAACTGTTGGATCCACTTGTCATGGCCTTATGTTCTTTTTAAAGTATCTGCAAATTTGTCACTGACATCAGCCTGGTCTTACAGTTCTGACAGACTGTTGCCCATACTTTCAATATAATTTTTGATCTCTTGGCATTTTGATAGGTACTTTTCAATGGACTCCAGCTCTTTGCTAAACTGCTCATTCATGTTTTGTATCATTTTGTTTAGCTCAAGTAGCTGTATATGAATGTCTTCTGTAAAGTTGCTGATCTTTTAGTTTATTCAGTCCATTATCTATTTAGTTCTGTCTTCTTAGAGCTCAGCAACCACCTTGTTGATACCTTTTTAAACACCTTCTTTTATCACTTTA
The DNA here is from genome assembly GCA_004026905.1 of Hystrix cristata. NCBI lineage: Eukaryota > Metazoa > Chordata > Mammalia > Rodentia > Hystricidae > Hystrix > Hystrix cristata. The sequence continues at coordinate 11,185 of PVJO010016108.1, read as the reverse complement.
AATAATTCCCTGTGTGGGGTTTGGATTTGTCCCCACAATGCTTCATGGATAATCTTTGGGGTAGTTTGGAGTTTGGGGATGCAATTTGTTGCCTTGTCTTCTCATGTTTAATGGTGGAAAGACTTTGTCACTAGTATGAAGATCTCTTCACTTAGTCTCTGCTTTTCAGTGATTCGTTCTGGGAGTGGCTAACTATAGGCATCGTCTCAGGCCCAAGAGCCAACTACTTCCATTAATTTGGAAGAGGAGGCTTCAGTCCAATTGACGTATCAGCCTATTCTCCAGAAAAGGGCCACATTTTTGTTAATTACACAGTGACAATCCAGATACTAGCATATTAAGAAAACCAATAAATAGGAATATTCCACTCTAGCAATAGCAATAAAATCAGTAACAGTGATAACACCAAAGACAAACTGCACATTGATATACCCTGAGAACCAATAATGTACCAACCTTAAACACAGAAAGGAGATCTACAGGACACACTCTAAGACAAGCCAAATAGTACCTGCAGTAAATATGTACTAAGTGCAACAACTATACCTCAACTAACAACAGAAAAGTATTCAACAGTAATAGCATAGAATTAACTAACTAAAATTAATGAAATTTAATGACTATACTAGTAAAGATAGAGAAGGTAGGGAATGAGAGAATTAAAAAGTAAAATTTGTGTTAATAATCAGTGAAAGATGAGGAGGAGAGAAAAGTAAGATAAAGTGAGTTGTTTCTTTCCAAGATCTGCAGCCATGGAATCCAGCAAGTCATGGTTTTCTCTGCCTAAATTTATGGTGTGTGGATTTGTCAGTTGCCCTGTCTGCTCCAGAGATCCCTCTGTCTATACACCCCAGACCACGGCACCTCTCCAAGCTGAGACACCTCCTTGCTCACATTGGTAGATGGGAAAAAACAGACCACTGTTTGCTGCTGGTTATAGGCAACAGGCTGGGGGTTCAAGCAAATCACTGGACCTAATGACAGCACTTTCAGATCCAGCCACTTCTGAAAGCAACATTTGCTGGGCATGGCTTCTCATCACGGAGGACAGGGTCCTGTGTTTTCTCTGCTTGATCTTAAACTTATCAGAGGGTGTATATGTCTAGTCTGCCCCCTCTTCACACCTGTTCCTTGTGCCTGTCTCTCGCCCAGTTACAGGGTAGTACTGGACATCTTTAAGTGAAGTTGTTACATGCTTTTTCTGTGGCAGAGTCTTACACAATTAACCCTCTTCTAAAGTGGCTTCTGATTAAACTCTCCAATGTGATCGACACTGTACTGGATTTCTTGTCCAACTCTGGCCTGCGGTGCAGGAGTCACTTTTGGAGTAAAACCCCATGGTGTTTTGTGGTATAAAATAGCAGATGACTTTTTCTCGGTGATACCGCTGCTGGTCTAGTCTGTGATTTTGAACTGGAGCTGCTGACTCTCCTGGGTTTACCTTCTCCTCTGGGCCACTGGCTGTATCCACCATCAGTTTAGTCAGTTGTCCCATGTTGAGGGTAAACAAAATACAGAGTGGGTTTGGGCTTGGTCAGTAGCTGTGGCTAGTATGTGGAATCCACAGACATGGAGTTTGCTGGGAGGAAATGTGGCTTTCCATGCACAGGTTGGTTCTCTATCCCAGTCACATCATTGTACGGTTATTGTCATCATCATCTATCTCTAGAATTTCTTTCATCTTCCCTAACTGAAATTCTGTATCTTCATGTAATAACTCCCCATTTTCCCCTTTGCAGTAATCACTGAGAACCACCATTCTCTCTTCTTTCTCTATGAATTTGGCTATTCTAGCTCCTTCATATGAGGGAAATGCTGTTGCGCTATTTTATTATTATTATATCATGACTGACTCATTTCACTTAGTCTAATGTGTTCAAGTTTCAATCATCCTGTAGCATGTATCAGAATTTCTTTCTTGTTTTAAAACTAATATTACTCTTATATTGTCTTCCATCTATCAAAAAACACAGGCTGCTTCTACCTTTTTTTCTATTGTGAATAATGTTGCTATTATTGGATTTATTCTACTTGAAATTTGTGGATTTGCATATCTGCATTTTTCCTCAAATTTGGGAATATTTTTGCCATTATTACTTCAAATGATCTTTCTTTCTCTCTCTTTTCCTTCCGGAATTTCCATAATGATGATATTGGTTTTGATGGTGTTCCAAATGTACCTTGTCTCCATGCACTTTTCTTTGTTCTTGTTCTTTTGCTCTTCCAACTCGATAATTTCAAATGACCCATCTTCAAGACAGCCCATTTTTTATTTGCTTGTTTGAGTCCATTGTAAAATTTGTTAGTGAAATTTTTATTTCTGTTATTGTAATTTTCAGTTCCAGAATTTCCAATTAGTACTCCGTTATATTTTCTTATCTCTTGTAGATATCCTCATTTCATTTCCTATATCACTTTCCTGACTTCATTTTATATATCGTTTTCCTGGCTCCTTTTATTTGTTTGTTCATGTTTCCTTATTTGTTTGAGCATATTTAAGACAGTTGTTTCAAAGTCTCTGTCTAACATATCTGAAACCTGTATTTTTAGGAACAGTTTCTGGGGGTTATTTTGTTCCTTTGAATAGACCGTGTTTTCCTATTTCTTTTTTACTTTGATTTTAATTTTCATTAGTACATGTTAGCCATACATCATGAATATATTCATCGTGGGTACATATACGTAATACATCTTATTTCCTTTAACATCCCCTTCGCATTTCCCATCCCTCCATCTCTTAGTCCCCTTCCCATTTGCAAAAGATCTATTTCCCTAATTTCTTATTGTCTATCTTTATTTTGTCCTTTGATATATTTAGTCTTTGTGCTTCTCATATGAAAGATTGTATCTGATTTATTTCACTTAATATTATGAATTCAATGTACATCTCTCTACCCACAAATGATTCAAATTTATTTTGCTTTATGACTGATTAGTACTCCATAGTGTATAAATACTACATTTTCTTTACCCATTCATCTGTTGGTGAACATATAGGACCCTTCCACAATTTAGCTATTGTGAAATGTGCTGCTGTAAACATGGGTATGCCTATATCATTATAATATGATGTCTTTAACTCTTTCAAGAAGATACCTAGAAGGAAGATAGCTGGGTCACGTAGAATTTCTAGTTTTAGTTTTTTGAGGCATCTCCACACTGATTTCCACAGTGGTCGTACTAATTTACATTCCCAACAGCAAGGTAGAAGGGTTCCATTTTCCATACAACTTTGCCAGCATTTGTTATTATTTCATATTTGATGGTAGCCATTTTGGTAGGGATGGGTAAAATGGAATCTCATTGTTGTTTTAATTTGCATTTCTTTATTGTGCAGTGAGGAACATTTCTTCATGTATTTGTTGGCCATTTATACCTCTTCTTCTCTGAAGTGTCTATTCATTTCAGTTGCCCATTTTTTCGATTAAGTCATTTATTTCGGGGGGAGTCTAACTTTTAGAATTATTTATTCTAGATATTATTCCTCTGTCTGAGGAATAGCTGGCAAACACTTTTACCATTCTCTGGGTTGTTTTTTTTCACTCAGTCATTTCTGCTGCTATGTAGAAACTTCTTAATTTGATGCAATCCTATTTGTTTATTCTTGATATTATTTATCTTTATTCCTTGTTATCGTTCATTGTGCATTTGAAAAAACAGTAATACTTTTCATTCTTTGGAGACTGACCTAGAGTCCTTGATGGACACCACTAATCAGCCCAATCTTAATGCTCAGAATGTTCTGGGATTTTTTTTTTACCATTTTTTTGTTTTGTTTTGCAGTCCATGTAGTGTGTTTTTCTGATTCCCCCATAAATATGTTTATTTTTAAATATCCTAATTTCTCTGGCTTTCACTATTGCTTCTCTTAATGACATATATGACTTGCTTTATTCCTCCTTCAATAATCGTTTCCTTCAATTGTCTGTGGGCCTTTAGTCCCCTTTGTAGTTTCCAGAAGATATTCCTGCAGCACCCCAGAGCTTCCTTTATCCTGAGATTGAGTTGAATGGTACAGAAATCAAACCTTCACCAGTCTATAGACAATGAGGTTAAACACATTAGAGATGAGTACTCAAACTGCAACCAAAAACTCACTTATTTATCACAAAATGCCAACACTGCAATTAAGCCTGAATGCTGAGGTTTTAGTTTAGAAAGAAACAACTCATACATTAACATCTTTTGCCTTAGAAGAAAAACAAATAACACACATGCTATAGGTTTGCCACCACTGATTTAGAACGTTGCAAATTTGTTGTGTTCCATTCCCTGATTTACGGATGGAAACAGCTACATCCTGGCATGCAAATGTGGAGGTGAGGCAAGAGTGGGTAAAACAGCTGCAAAATTTCCTACCATTTAGTTGTGACCTTTTCTTGATTAGTTGTTCATTCAGTTGATTTAGAACATTAATTGATTTCTAAAACTCCCATTATTTTATCCAGCTTCTTGTTTGCTTAATGTTTCTCTGGGGAAACAAGTTTCTGAACCTTCCTTGTGAATGTCACTTTCTCCCCTAGAAAACTTTAGAACTTATTTTCAAGCCTAAAAGTATATCATTTCATAGGTAAAACTATGTCAATAATACAGACGCCAAAAATTTAATGATATTCAAGCTTCTCTAATTCATTTACTGATCATATTTAACTTTGTAGTAATCAAACAACCCTAGAAAGTATCTACCTTGCCACGCTTTATCTTGAACTAACCTGTATCTATGTATCCCAGAATTTTCAAATACTCTAATCAGATTAAAATCAGAATCAGTGTGTATTACTGAAACACTTATTTTCGGAAAAACATGAGTCATTAATTTCACCATTTCTCTCAATCATGTCACTCCTGTACTTCAAATCACTTTATGAATTTCTATTTTCTTCATTCTATTCTCAACACAGCATTCAAAATAATTGTTTAAAGAGAAAGTCAAATCATGTTACTCTGTTCTCATTCCCTACATTTAGACACGAAGGTTGTTATGAGAGCCTGTAAGAGTCCATAGCAGTGATGTGGGACCTTTTAGAGACCGAGTGCCCAAACTGCAACCCAAAACCCACTTATTTATCGCAATGTGCCAACACTGCAATTAAACCTGAATACTGTTCTTTTTAGTTTAGAAAAAAAAAAACAACTCATACATTACCATCTTTTGTCTTAAAAGAAAAACAAATGACATATATGCTATAGGTTCACCACTACTGCTCTATAGGCTCTGCTTGCTCATTTGGCTGCATCTCCCTAGTATCTTCCTTTATTTATTCCACTCCAGTACCACTAGATTCCCAAGTCTTCAAAGTGTTTTGGAACTCACGTCACTAAAAATATCCTTGTGGGAGAAACACAATGAACACATTGAAATCATATTCTTGTGTATTTCTCACCTCTTGAGAGCATGTACTACCCATGACTTATCTCTAACCAATAGACTATGGAAAAGACAGTGGAATATCTCTCTCTAATTACATTGTGTTATATGGTGAGAGTGAAAGGATTTTTTTTTTTAGGTTTTTTTGTGACAGGGTCTAGCTCTGTAATTCAGGCTGATCTTGAACTCACTATGTAGTCCAGGCTGGCCTTGAACTCTCAGAGATTTTCTTGCCTCAGCCTCGCGAGTGCTGGTAATATAGGCATGCGCCCCATGCCTGGCCGTAAGTGAAGGGATTTTGAAGATGGGCTTAAATTTTCTAAATAGTTGACTTAAATTTCATAAATGGAAGATTATCTTAGTTGATCTTTTGAAAAGAATCTAATGGTCACAGAGTTAAATCAGCAGAAATTTTCTCTTTCCTCATGAGCCCAAATAAATAAGTGATCATGAGTTCTACAGCTGCAATGTAATGAATTCTGTCAGTAACTCCATGAGCTTGGAAGAGAACCCTAAACCCCACAGGAGGCAACAACCTGAGGCACCATCTGGATTACAGCTTTTTGAGACCTTGGGTAGAGAAATCAGTCAGGCCACACCCAGACTCTTAACACTCAGAGACTGTATGGGAGTGGAGTGTGTTTTGTTTTAAGCCACTAAGTTTGTTATAGTTTGTTACATAGCCTTAGATAATTGATACAGTTTTCATTGCATCCTCCCACACTTCTTTTAAATCTTTGCTTAAATCTTATCTTTTCATCATGGCTTTCTCTGCCCGTCTATTTAAAATTGTAGCACCTATATAGTAAATATTCTATCGGCAGTCTTTGGTTTTTTTTTTCTTCATAGTACTTATGTCCATCTGAAATATTGCATAAGTTACTTATTTTTTTGTCACAGTCTTCCCATTATAAGGCCAGTGGGAGCAGAGGTACTGTATCCTGAGCATCTAGATGCATAACTGGTACATGAGGGCATCATGAATGTTTCTGAAATAAAAGAAGGAATGAATTTCTTATATGATGCATACAGAATTCTCTGGTATCTTCCAGAAAGATACATGTTTTTGGCTGTTTCAACTTTTCAGTCTTCACTTATTCCATATACTGGTTTGTCCTTTTTTCTCCACCCACATCAACCTTTATTTACTTCCTTTATTACACTACTAGAGTTTTTGCACCTATTTTTTTCTACTATTTTCCCAGCTAAGTAGTTTTACATATTTCACTTTTAATGTGGACTCATCAGGGAAAGATTGCTTGAGTTCTTGGACTAGGTCTGGCCTCCCTGTTACATAACCTCATGGTCTTATACAACTTTCAGTATTGTCGTGTGACTGTAACTGCTTTTGTAATCACTGATGCGATGGTACCCCTACTAGACATTTCTTGAGGAAGAGGACACTGTCTTATTTATCTCTGCTTCCCTAGTGCCTAGAACAATGTCTATCACTATGAACAAATATAGCTAGTTCAAAGAACAATTTGCCAAATACAGTGGGATTATAGTTAACATTACTTACTTAATTTGTTTCATAAGTACTTTTTAATGAGTGTTTCATTGGCATTGAAAGAATTTTTTCAACAAAATATTGATTTTACTTACTTGGTTGCTTAGTCATTCAATGATTCACTCATGCATGCTTTCTAATCAGAAGCAACTATTTCTCATTAGAATGTTACCTTCCTCTTATCTCAAAGTTTATTTCAATATATTTTGAAAAGAACAAAAGGAAATAATTTTTTTCTTTTAAAAATACATTCGCATAGTTCTGTACTTCTGGTACTTGGTAATTTGCTATATGCAATACTATATGTAATAGTCCAGCTGACTGAAACTAACCAATGATGAGTGCACTTTTGAATGCCAGAGGTCAAAAGACATTGGGAAACATCTTTAATGCTTCATTTGAAATAATGGAACAAGTTAGAAGATGCAGAAACAACCCCCAAAACACTCAAATACCTCATTTTCGACCAAGGAGCCAAACAACCTCACCGCAAGAAGGGTAGCTTCTTTAATAAATGGTACTGGAAAAATTGGCTTCCCACATGCCAAAGACTAAAACTAGACCCATGTCTCTCACCATGTACTAAATTAGAATTGTAGTAGAACAGAAATCTAAACATTAAAACAGAAACACGAAATTTGCTGGAAGATGGAATAGGAAGAATTCTTCAAGACATAGGTGTAGGCAAAAATTTTATAAACAAAACAGACTGCACAGAAAATAATGCAAGAATCAGTGATTGGGATCACATTCTATTAAAAAGCTTTTGCATAGCAAAAGAAATCACCAATAGAGTGGGGAGACAACCCACAGAGTGGGAAAATTTTTTTGCCAGCTGTTCCTCAGACAAAGATCTAACATCTAGAATATATAAAGAACTCAAAAAAATCAGATCCCCCCAATTTAAAGACCCAATCCAAAAATGGGCATTTGAAATGAATAGACACTTCTCAGATGAAGACGTACAAATGGCAAATAAATATATTAAAAAGTGTTCAACATCACTGGTCATTTGAGAGATGCAAATTAAAACCACTCCAAGATTCCATCTCAGTCCAGAAATAACAGCTATTTTCAAGAAATCAACCAATAACAAATGCTGGCAGGGCTGCGGGGAAAGAGGAGCCCTCCTCTACCACTGGTGGGAGTGTAGGCTGGTCCAGCCATTGTGGAAATCAGTGTGGAGATTCTTCAAAAAACTACAACTAGAGGTTCCATTCAACCCGGCCTCTTGGTATCTTCCCAGAAGAATTAAAGCATCGTACCACAGTGATATATGTACAACTATGTTTACAGAAGCACAGTTTATAATAGCTAAATCTTGGAAGCAACCCAAATGCCTAGCAACTGATGAATGGATAAAGATGTGGATTTTTTATACAATGGAGTACTACTCTGCCATAAAAATAATAAACTTGAAATACTTACAGATAAATGGATGTACCTTGAGAACATACTCTTAAGTGAAATAAATCAGACACACATGAGTACATATCAAATTGTTTCTGTGGTATGAGAAACCATAAGTGTAAATAAGGACAAAAATGTGTAATAGATATTGTGAAAAAGGAAGAAAATATTCAAATGGAAAGAAGAACTAGTGAGGAAGGAGGGGGAAAGGAAAGAATAGAAAAAGAAAAGAAATGAAAAAGGAAAAAAAGTAAATAAGGCTGTTGTAAATAAGGAGCAGAAGAGGAGTTGAAAGGAGGGATGAGAAGGAGGGGAAAACCAAGATATATCATGTACAGGTATAAATCAACTATGATGAATGTGATTATTATGTATATCTAAAAAGTACCAACAAATCTTCTTGGTTCAAGAAAAGAAATAAATGAAAAGTCACTTGAAATAATAATAATAAAGTATTATCTAGTGATATCCTAATAACTGTAAGTATTACGTATAGAGTACACAAATGTGCATTTATAAAGTTAACATAGACTGTCTAATGTTATTCTAAATAACCAATTCACCTGAGCATATATTCACTAAAATAATTTTGTTTAGAAGAAAATTCCAAGTGTAGACTATACCAAATCATTTATAGTGGAAGCATGTAGATGAAGTAGATATATTTGATTAGACTTCAATTTATTTAGAATTCAGTGATTACTAGGATCCCATTCACCATTACCACCATCATCTATCTACACAAGGACATTTGTGGCTGTCGTTCTCCTGGCATCACTATACTCATGCTATTATTGGTCATATAGTCAAAAGAAATGAAAGAAAAATGTCAAAGAGATACCTGCACTCTCATATTTATTGTAGGAATATTCATAATATCCAAGATATTAAATCAACCCAGGTGCCTAATGATGGATGAATGAATAAAGAAATGTTGTATATGTACAAAGTGGAATACTACTCAGCCATAAAAAGAAAAATGTACTGTCATTTGCCATGATATGGATGTGCCATTATGCCATTATGTTAAATGAAATAAATCAAGCACAAAAAAGACAAGTACTTGATGATCTCATTCATATAAGGAATCCAAAAAGTTGATGTCATAGTAGAGGAATAGCAGTTGCTATAGGCTAAGATATGTTGCACAAGGAGGACAGAGAAAGGATGGTTAATGTGTACAAGGCAGAAAATGGGTAGGAAGAATAATTTCTAATCTACTATAGGACAGTAGGGTAACTTTGATTGACAAGATTTAATTATATATTTCAAAATTACTAGTAGAGAGGATTTTCATTGTTCTCAACACACAAAAAAAATGATGAATGACCAAGGTGATGAATATACCAATTACCCTGGTCTTATAAATCACACTTTATAATTACATTTTATAAATCAATGTCATTGTGTGCATATCACATTGTACCTGAGACTGTACATATATAATATATATATATATATTTACATAGGTTACTAGGTTTTGTCCTATAGTAAAATTCTGTGGATATTAGAGTTTTATGAAAGGAATAAACACAATATTGAATGTCTAGTCAAGACAGAAATGAAAACAGTAAATTTCCAACATATTTTCCATTCCAAACTGGTTTCTAAATTCATCATTTGCACCTAGGCCTTATTTACAATTTTTACAGATTACATAACATTTGCCATATCAATTTACTTTGTTTTCTTTTCCATTTTTTAGAGTTTTATGGAATAAACAGATTAGAGTAAGAGTTCGGGACCCGAATTTCTCATTTTATGTTTGTAATTTAGTCTTTCAGGTTGACCATTTTCTCAACTGAGCTGAACGATTAGCTCCTTTACTTCTCTTGTTTCAACATTCCAGCTTAGGAGTAAACTGGTTGTACTTAGGGCCCAGCTGCTATTTTACTTTCTTAGACCCTCCTGACCAACTCAAGAAAGTGCAAATTTCAGGTTATTTGGCTCCCTCCCATATCACTCTCCTCTTACTCCTTTCTGAATATGTGTCCTTCTATACCTGTCCTCCTATCTCTTGGTTTTCATCATATTTCCTGCCAGCTAATTCCTCTTCATTCCTATATATTCATGTATCATCTTTTAATTGAAAAAGGTTCTGGAATGTAGAGATCAGATCATATTCATTTTGCATCATCTCATTGTACATTGTCCATAGTAAAAATTCAATATATTAGTCAAAAGGGTTTATGAATTAATGAATAAGAATAATTTAGGGCATGTCTGTGTACAAGAATATTGCTATTTTATTTTATTTTTTTTTATTTTAAACCAAGAACATGTATCGGTACATTCTTCATACAATGGTCTCATTCATTACAATTATTCTGTACCTATACATGATGCATCTTGGTTCTCCCCCTCTCCCCCGCCCCTCCCCTCTGCTCCCTCCCTCCCTATTTACAGCAGGATTATTTATCATTTTCCATATTCTCCCTTTCCCCTCTCTTTCCCCTGTTGCCTTTCTGCTTTTCCCCTTCTTTCCTTCTAGTACTCCTCTTCTCTACACACGATCTTCCTTTTATATAATATCTATTACACCACTTTGTCCTTATTTACAGTTATGGTTTCTCATATCAGAGAAACAATTCGATGTGTGCTCATGAGTGTCTGATTTATTTCACTTAAGAGTATGTTCTCCAGGAACATCCATTTATATATGAATGACTCTAGTTTATCCTTTTTTATGGCTGTGTAGTACTCCATTGTGTAGAAAAACCACATTTTCTTCAGCCATTCGTTGGTTGTTGGGCATTTAGGTTGTTTCCAAGACTTAGCTATTATAAATTGTGTCGCTATGAACATGGTGGTGCATATGTCCTTGTGGTATGACGATTTTAATTCTTCTGGGAAGATCCCCAGTAGGGGACTAGCTGGGTCAAATGGGACCTCCAGTT
>PVJO010016107.1:0-43010 GCA_004026905.1 Hystrix cristata | reverse complement strand
TGATATGAGAAACCATAAGTGTAAATAAGGACAAAGGGGTAGAATAGATATTAGGTTTTTAAAAAAAAAGAGAGAGATAGTATTCAAAAGAGAGGAAAACTAGATAGGGAAAAGGGGGATAAAGAAGAAGGTTAAAAGAGAAGTAAGATGAAAGGGGAAAAAATGGGAAAGTGTAAATACACTTGTTGCAAATAGGGAGAGGTGGGTGAATGGAAGGGAGGGGAGGGGAAGGGGGGAAGAGGGGGGAAAACCAAGATGTATCATGTACAGGTACAAAATAACCATGTTGATTATGATCATTATATATACAATGTACCAATACATGTTCTTGGTAAAAAAAAAAAAAAAAGAAAAAAAAAAAAGAAAATAGACTCATAGACTGATGGAATAGAATAGAGAACTAGAAGGAGACTCATGCAACTATAGCCATCTATTCTGGACAAAGGAGCCAAAAATATACATTTAAAAAAAGACACTCTCTTTAATAAATGGTGCTGGGAAAGCTAGATATCTACTTGTAGAAGAGTGGAACTAGATCCCTTTCTCCCTCTCTATACAAATTCAATTAAAAGTGGGTAAAATACCTAGGTATAAGACCTGAAACTAAAACTTCTGGAAGATAGCACAGTGAAACATTTGAAGCTGTAGGCACAGGTGAAAACTTCCTCCAATAGCGCAGGAAATAATAGCAAGAATCAACAAAAAGAACTATGTGAAATGTAAACGTTTCTTCACAGCAAGGTAAAAGCACATGAAAAGACAAACAACAGAGGATTAATATTTAGAAGATATAAAGAGCTCAAAAAACTTAATACCAAAAAATCAGATACCCCAATCACCAAATGGGCAAATGAATTGAACAGATACTTCTTAAAAGAAGAAGTACAAATATTTCCTTTTTTCCTTTACGTTCTTCTGTGTAATAGTTAATGTCTGTAATCTAGCAACTTGTCTAGTTAATAGGCACTGAAAATACTTATCATCATGTTCTAATTTTGTCTTGCACCCATTTCTTCCCCTTAAAAACTGAAAATTGGGATTATTCGTCCATCAAATTTTTCCTCATTTTTTTGTAGCTCTGTTTAAGAAAAAGAGCACTTATTTTCTGAGTGGTAAATTCCTCTGGGAATCCTCAGCTTTGGCTAGGTTCATGTTTAAAACGTCTTCAGAGGAGTAAATAATTTATTTGAAAGCTAGTGCAGCAAGCCACTTAAAAAACTTAACCAAGTGAAGGAATTTTTAAAAAAGGGCGGTACTGGGAACCGAGATGTACATCTGAAAGAAGAGGAAGAGATCTCCATTTCAAAAGTAAATGTAAATGTCATTTATTTTCAAATCTAAATATTTCTTCATTTTATCTGCCTATATGTCTTAACAGATGAAAATGACAATAAATACTTTAAAACCAAAGATTTAATTTTTTAATTATTGGCAAGACCTAATATCTCTCATAATTGGAGTTTGTGAGGTTTCTTTGTGTTTTCTTACCCTTAGACATATGGCTAAGCAACTTTGAAAAGTTGCAGGTTGTCTTAGTTACTTTTCTCTTTGCTAGGACGAAATACCCAACACTCAAAGTTAAAGGTGGAAAGGATTATTTAGCTCACAGTTTGTAGAAGTTTCAGTTCATAGTTGGCTGGCTCCAAGGCAGGGTGGCACGGGGATGAGTTCCGATATTCCTGGGTTCTTTCCCTCTTCAAGCAAAGAATTGAATGAGGGAGACAAAAAGTAGTTCTAAAGTTTTATTTAAAAGTATAGAAAAAAGGAAAATTAAGCATAACAATAAAATTGAGCATAACAATCTGCAGCTACCATCTTCCATGGGAGGGGAAAGGAAGAGCTCCTTCGCAGTGGCGTGTTAGAGAAGAAGGCCCCCTTGCTTCAGGTGTTGCTACTATTTATCAAATGGAGTTCTCACGGAAACTCACGAAACTTCCTGCAGTCCACGTGAGGGCTTGTGCTTGAAAATCAGGCCTCAGAGTGATGTCAGGTGCAGGCCATTCCCCCAGGTCACGTTCCCTTGCCAGCCAGCCTTAGCCACATGCTATTCCTACCTCAAAGGGACATCAGGAGGGAGAAACAGTTCATGAAAGGAAGAAGCCAGCCAAACCAAGCAAGGAATCAACAAGCCTCTTTTTGTCTCTTATATTTCATCCACCCTACCTGGGTAGCGCTCCCACCCTCAATCCTAGCACCCTTAATCCTGGCATCACATCCTTGATCTCAGGAGAACTACGCCAAACCAATCAGTGCACTAATTTAGTAATCTCACACTCTAGATCTTGCCACCTTCCAAAAACCCCACCTACGACTGCATGAGGCTTTGGGGAGACATCTAGACACAAGTCATAACACAGCCCCTTCAAGTAATATGAACTTCTGTGATTTCTTTAGGTTCTTTGTGGCACTGTCAATGTTTCATTGTTTACCATTTACCTCTTGGTTTGGACTCTTCCATTCTCCTTCCCACTTGATAAGACTCTAGCACAAGCAGCAGCTCTGGGGATGAGGGGAGTATGGTTATTGGGGTCTTGGAAACAGAAGGTTAAAAAAGGAGTCCAAGGACTAATTTCAGATGAGGCTTTTTGATTCCTGGCCCAGGTTAGAACTTGGGAGTTGGAGTTGAAATACAGGAGACCATGTTTTATGAAAAGAATCTTCTCTGCCTTATGCGGAACTTCAGGGTTCCTCACATAAAACTGTGACCCTCAGAAAATCAAACTGCACACAAATATGATCAAGAATTAATAAGAATATTTTCGACTCACTCTATAAACACAATAAGTGGAGTTTACTTGTGAATTTGCAGGGTGTATTTCTGTGGTAACTTGACCAATAAAAAGTGAGATTTTTATTTTGAAGTTGTCTTCAGGCCCAATAAAAGTGTCTTTAATTATCAGTTACTTGGATGACTTTTGTCACTGTGCACTGCAGAATAGGTCTTTATATAGAGTTACCTTCATTCTAGTTAAGAAACTCTATCGTTGTGCACCTGCCTATATTTATTCCACTTTGGACTTAGAACAGGTAGAGCTTTTTATAAAAATAATAATATAAATTTATATGTTAGTCTCTTTGAGTAATTAAAAAATGAGGAGTAATACCTTGGTTTGTATTCTTGTCTGAAAATTTATGTTTTAACCACATCTTCATGACTGACATTTATTTTAACTATATAAAAAATGAACTACTTTATGTATGAACAACAAATATTTTTGGAAAGCCTTCACGCTGTAAACATATTTTAATATCTACTACGTGCCAAGCACTGTCCCAGACACTGTAGAAAGAAAAATAAGAGACAGCCCTGTCCTCAAGGGGGCAATGTCCTCTGGGAAAGCCAGTGGGTGAAGAGGAAATCACTGAGGACATAGCCGTGCAGTGGCATATGTGATTAGGAGACTCCTGGTGCTGTGGGATCAAGAGAGGGTGGTCCTCCCACCACACTCCTCATGTATCAGTTTGTCTTAAAGCTAGACATTCTTTTAGTTTTGTGACTGTGTTGGGGGTTTCCAAGACCACCTTCACATTCTATGATTTACTAATAGGACACACAGGGCTCAAAAAAGTTGTTATACTCATGGTTGTAGGTTATTGAATATACTTTAATACAGTGAAAGATAAAGAGCAAAATCAGCAAAGAGAGGAAGCCCATGAGGCAGAATCCAGGACACCCCAGGCATAAGCTCCCCCAGGTCTCTTTTAGTGAGTTGCACAGCATCGTGCTTAATTCTCCCAGCAATAATGTGTGATGCGCAGGCTTTGTTGTCTGGGGTTTCTACTGGGTATTAATCATGTAGCCCCTGTGTGATGGACCTTTCATACTCAACATTTCAGTACCTCCCAAAGCAAATAGGACATTCCCTATGAGTCACATTAACATAAACTTCTCCGCTTCGGTGGGTGCTGCATGACCCAAAACCTCAGCCATATAAACACGCTCTTATTAGACAGTCTGAAGGCAGGATGACTGTAGTCACAGTGCTTGCTAATCATACTACACAATACATCTTATTCGGATTTATCCTTGGGGCAAGAGTGGTCTTGGTGCTTTTATTACAGACAACCCTAAAGAAGTACTCTAAGTTTGGAAGTCTATACTTTCCTAAATTCCATAGGGAATTTTCCTGATGGCCCAGTAAGGAGTATTTCCTAAAAATTCCTAATTTAATGAGTTGTTTTTTTGGTTTTTTTTTTGACACAGGGTCTCACTATGTAGTTCAGACTGGTTTTAAACTCACTATGTAGCTCAGGCTGGCCTCCAATTCACAACAATCCTCCTACCTCAGCCTCCCAAGTGTTGGGATTACAGGCGTACACCTGATGAGATCTTTTGTAGGAGACGTAACCTGAAATATAAGAGTAAAAATTATGAAAACATTACTAGAGTTCCACTCAGTCATTAACAATTGGCTGGAATGTCTCCCAGGTTTGCAGGTTTCCCTTTGACCTCGTTAGGTTCCAGCTGAAGGGGTTGTCTTTGGATTTTTTTTTTTTTTTTGGTGATGGGGATTGAACTCAGGGCCTTATGCTTGCAAGGCAAGTACTCTAACCACTGAGCTAAATCTCCAGCTGAAGGGGTAGTCTTGACAAACATACAGCTTTACTTTTTCAGGGATCCAGTTTAATTATGACAGGAAATGATATCGTCTATTGTTCTGAGC
Organism: Hystrix cristata; assembly: GCA_004026905.1. Lineage (NCBI taxonomy): Eukaryota > Metazoa > Chordata > Mammalia > Rodentia > Hystricidae > Hystrix > Hystrix cristata. Next base: position 38,346 of record PVJO010016107.1, on the reverse strand, counting down.
CTTTCTAGAGGCATCAATGTCACACTGGATTCCCCCTGTTGCATACCCATTTTTTCATTCTTTTACCCTCAGCACTATTTCTACTTCTCCCCAGACTCGTCTACCTGTAGAAGAGATGTTAAGTTCAGTCACTGTGCCCATTCTAATGACAGTCAACAATTCCACTCTAGCAAGTACCTCCACGTCAGTCCACACTCATTCATACAGAGTAGGGTTACAGAAGTAGAGAGTAGTGAGCTATCACAGCCTCCTGTTGAGCATTACAGCTGCATTACTGCCTGTCTCGATTCTGCCAGGCAGGGCAAAGACACCATCCAATTCATTAGGCCCTTAGGAATTGTGGTTTAGAGATTAGAGCTTCCGGCTTAGGGATCATCTCCACCACATCCTGCTTCTAGCACCCAGAGTTGCAGCCCTGGTGCCAGGACTGCTGTGTCAGTTAGAAAAAAGGAAATTTCAGATGATGTGGAATTAGGTGTGAAGTCATAGTAGCATTCTCCCTACCCTCTTTCCTTGTAATACACCAGAAACACTAAGTAATCTGCTGAGTGGAGACCCACCGTTGGCCCTAGTCATGTTGAGTACAAGCAATTACGAAGGCATGTCTGTCAGCCCACCGTTCATCTCCAGATGTTTTAGCAAGAGCTCTTTCTATTGGCTGTGACAATTCTCCACCAAACCCCTACTCTGAGGAAGGTGGGTAACAGGATATATCCCTTGGATATGATATCTCTTTGCCCCCACTTGTACCCTATGGGCTGTTAAATGTAATTCAGTGGTTCGAAGTGCTATTTATGTTGTGTTCTAAGCTTTTGCATCTAGCACTGAATGTGAAAAGTATAGTCCAGAGTGAGTGTCTACTCCTGCCAGGACCTATTAATAGTCTCCTAAAGTGACTGGCACTGAGTGGGTCAGTATAGCCTCAGTTACATATCAGCCCCTCTGCCCAATATCCATAACATCTGCAGTTCTGATTTTGTTTTCTGGCAGATGGGACAATTTTTATTGACATGTTGTATCTCTGAGGGAGTGAGAGGAGTATGTATCAAAAATCAGGCCATCTCTGTCTTATTGCAGCTCCCTCATATATCATTGTATACTCAGTGGGCTACCTCAAGTGAGTGCACTTGGCGTTCCAACTGCATTCCAGTCTAGCCAAGAGCTTCTTCCTTTAATGCATTCCTCAGATTTCCATGAGTTCCACAGGGGCATGCCCAGCAGAGACATACCTTTAGCTACCCAGCTTCTCATTGGCACCTGCCTGACCTTGTGGTCAAGGCACTGTCCACTTCCCACGAGTCAGAAGGCACCCAGCCTTCCTTCAAGTGGTCTTCATGGATGTGAGCTAGCGACTATCCCAGGAGAGGAACGTGTCCTTCAAATCCAAACAGGCTCTGTGCTTCTCACTCAGTTCCAGGAGTAATGACAGCAGTCTATTCTTAGCGGTTGGTGGAATGTCACAGGTGCTCCTTTCTCACGGTTTGGGAGGGCTGCAGGGTTTTGACTGGATTTGTCAGCCAGCCTCCGTTAGTCACGTGTGAGCCAGTCCTGACTTGTTCTTCAGTTTCCTGATGTTACCAAGGTGTCATAAACATAGTGTATTGTCACAGTAATAAGCCGGGAATTCAAATAACCAAGTGACGATACAATAAATATAACTTGGGATCCTTCCAACATGAAGGTGAACTGTGGTTGGCTCTTTTCTGAGATCATGATCAAGAAAAAAGCATTTGCGAGATCAGTGGCTGAGTGTCAGTCTCTTTTGGTTCCATTTTTTTCAGTGCCGAAACTATACCAGGGACTGCTGATGCTATCAGTAGGTGATACTACTTTACTCAAGACTATGATCTGTTAGTCTCCAGGAGCCACTTGCCTTTTTCATGGGTCACATAGGGCTTTTGTACAGAGAATTTGTTGGTATCAGCTTCTCACATGTCACAAATTAAACTGATAATCTCATTTTGTTCACTGGGTCTCTATCTAATACTGTTTCAGATAATCAGTCTATGTAGGCCCAGGTAGTTCTATAGGTTCCCATGTAGTATGCCAATTAAGAGTGACTGAAGGGCAAACTTACATGCCTTTGGTTTTAAGATCCTAGATATGGGAAGCATTCCCCAGTCAGGCATAACACCCATGACAACCAATAGTCAGGAAAAGGTGATGCAACTACTTCACCTAAACTCTGTTAAAATATTTTAGTTTTCACTCAAACTTTGACCTTCGTCATATCAACCATTCCATCCCCAGGCACTCCCAATTTAGCCCTCTTAAGACCTTACCAAGTTCTAAGATTCTAATGCATTGGATTCTTGTGTCAAGGAGTCCAGGGAGAGTATTCCTCCACCCTCCGGCCACTTTACTCACACATATGCACACAGCCTTGGGTCTTCAGCTGAGGGTCAACCAAGAGACCCTGACCTGAGCTCTTCATCAGTTTTCATCCTGATTAGTGGCCTGACCACTACACCAGTGACTTCTGGTGATGTTTTTCAATATCACCTTTGTCTTCAGGATTTTCAAATTCCTCCAAACCAAGGATAATAGAGTGGATTTATTTAGGTCCCATGTTGGGTACAAGCAGGGCTCCTGTCAGGCCACACAACTAATAACACAGCTGCATCAAGATCTTTATTTTAACTCAACAGGGTCCACCTTATTCATCCTATTTCTTCATACTTAAAGATTTCCACGCCAGCTGCGACAAACTTCTTGGTTATCCCATTTATCCTTCCCTGTGCGTTTGTAAATCATTCTAATTTTCTTTGCACCTGTAAAACCCATAGAGAAGCTGAGATAACAGATCTGATACAGTTCCTTGTTGTCTGATTTTGCAGCAAGTTTACATGATATGCCCATATAAAGGGAGCTCACTGTATTACAGCATTTACCATGACCTTGGTAAGAGGAGCATGTGGAGTAGCCCAACATCCTGTCACCATAGAGCCAATCCAACACAGATTGCCTATGCACCACATCAGTCGACTCAAGTGGGGAGTTCCACGCAGTGCTCAAACAAGGGTAGCGTCAATTTCTCTTCTCATGATAAACAACTTACAGCAGCCTTTCTCCAGTCCTCCCGGTCATCTCAGGAACAAGCTGCTGAGGGTTTGGATCATGAACAGACACCTCTGATTGTTGTATAGGAAGCTTACATCCACCTGAACATGCTCTTCTACTCTGCATCCTTCAAAGTCAAGGAGACAGTTTCTAAACTAGTCACTCTCACAATCCAATTTAATAAATTTCTCTCGAGAAACCGGTAACATCGATCTACACAAAGGGAATGCTCCTTCATACGCTATCCTCTGACTCCAGCAGCTGCTTGGTTTTGCATGCCCTCTGCCGTCTGGGCTACTTTCTTAGTGTCCAGAGGTCGCAGGGCTATTATCTGTTATTCCAGCTTAACTCTTCCCTCTGGTAGTGACCCTGAGGCTAACAGCCAGCTGACCAGCTGAAATCCTAACTTGGCATAGCGCCAGGATCTTCCTGCTGCTCTATTTTTCCTTTTAGTTATTACAGATAAAAATAACCAAGGGATTATAATTTAGCTGGTTTCCCATTGTTTTGCGTTTATTTATGTATCTAGTAAGTCAGGTCCCTGGGGGTTGGGGCTCACGTTTCTAGATCCCATGGATATCTTCGTCTCTGGTAGCAGATGCCGGCGCAGCTGCTCTCACATCCCTGTTTGCAGAGATGAAGCCACTAAAGTGCAGAGAGGTTACATAGCTTGCTGAAGTTCACACAGGACAAAACGTCAGAGCCGATATTTGAAACCAGGTCCTTCTGACTCCTCGGCCTTGCCCTTAAACTTTAGCAATCCTGCATCTTGTGTACTGCTTCTCCCATGTCACTGGGCATTTCTTGTATTATTCTGTAGGGATTCTCATTTTCTAACTGTACCCCTCTTCTTACCCCCGGGACTGGGCTGCCTCTTACACCTTGCTCAGCCTCAGATGTGCATTGTGGACCAGAAACATCCTGCCCGGGCTTCTTGTCTGCACCCTGAACCTCTGGGCAAGAGTTAATAGTTCAAACAGATCAGTGATTCTCAGACTTGGCTGCAGGTTGGAATAACCTGGCACCTTTCAAAAATACTAATGCTTGGATTCTACCCTGGAGAGTCTGACTCGATTGGTTGTAGAGGATTGAAGGGGTGCTCTCATAAAGGTATATTTATGTCCCATAACTAGTGAACGTAACTTACTACATTACATCTTTTTGTTCACACAGCAGCTAGACTCCCTTCTTGAATGTTTAAGATTCCCTTCCCATCAGGCATGCACCTCCTTCCACTTCTGTTTTTGGCTTTTTGAGACACGGTCCCACTATATAGAGACCTTGAACTGGCCTTGAACTCGTGGCAATCCTCCTGCCTCAGCCTCTTGAGTGCTGGGATTATGGGCGTGCACCTCATGCCTGGTCTCCTTTTACTTCTTAATTTCTCATTACTCAGAGAAAATGCCACTCCCTCTCCTGGTCTCCCTGGGCTGGGAGCAGGCCGTAGCATGGGGGCCAGCAAACTTGTGCATCTGCCATGGCTTGGAAGGTAGAGAAACGAAGAGGCTGGGCTCACACGGGCTGCAGGGCGGAGGGGCAGGTGGTGGCAGCTCTGGTGTTGCAGTCCACTCCCCAGCGTTCCCACTGCAGGTTGCTGCTCCTGCTCAGTCACCCGGCGCCCTGTGGGGTGATTTGGGTGTTGTTCCTGACACCAGCATCCCTAAATCTGGTTCTCTGGCCCTCCTAGAGAGTCTGTGAACTATCTGGTAGCTTTGGAATTGGTGTTTCTCAAATGATAATCATAGAAATCGCTGGGAGATTGTGTTAAAATGAACTCTGGGTTGACCTAAGATTCTCTGACAGCAGCTGGGTGATGCTGGTACTCCCGGCCCGTGGGTTTGACCAGATGCGCTTTCGGCTCAAGCTGACACTGTGATACCTACAGATCCTGCCCGCACAGAACTGACACAGAATAGGGAGACAGCAGTAATGTGCGACACACCAGCCAAACATACTAAAAGAAGGTTTTAAATTTTTCTGGAATTATAATATCTTACTGCCTTCTGGAAAAAGAAGAAAACTTAGACAATATTTAATTTTGAAAATTAAGATAAGAAAATCATTCTGGACAATAAGATATTGTTCTTTAACAGCCTAGAGTTCTCTGGAGAGACGGTACTGTATGATAAAGATTTGGTAATCACTCTCTGAGATGGTCACATCTTCTGGGGCATGATTAGAGGGGGAAGGAGAGTGGCGGAGGCAGGATCATGATTTGCAGGCTAGATTGACTTTCCTGGAATCCCTTCCTTAAATTCTCCTTGTCACTTTAAGTGACTGTATCAGTCACCTTTCCATCCCTGGGACAAAATACCCGATGTACATAACTTAGAGGAGAAAGGGTTTGTTTTGGCTCAAAATTTCAAAGGTTTCTGATCATGGTCAGCAGGCGCCAAGGCAGAAACATGATGGTAGAAAGACATGGCAGAGGAAAGCTTCTCACCTGGGGCGGCCAGGAAGCACAGAGCAGGGTGACAGCCCGGAGATGGAGGGGGCAGGGGACAGGATAGACCCTTCAAAGGCACGCAGTGGGCCCTACCTCCTAAAAGCCCATTCAGCTCTGAACTCATCAATGAATTGATCCATTGTTAAGTTAGCGCCCTCATGATCCAAATGCCTGCTGAAAGCACGTGAGACTGTTAAGGGAATATTTTAAATTTAAATCAAAATAGTGGCCAATTCAAAGTGATACTGTCTAACTAGAAGGAAGGAGAACAACCCTCCCGCTAAGATATGGTAATTGGTCAACAACTGAAGCCTGAAAGACTAGTGTTTGAAGTCAGCTAGGATTGCCTTAACAAAACACCACTGCATGGATGACTTAACAAGAGAAACTTATTTTGCACAGTTCTGGAGACTGAGAAGTGCAGGATGAAGGGGTAAGCAGGTTTAGTTCATGGTGAGAGCTCCCTTCCTGCCCTGCAGATAACAGCTGCCATCTTCCTATGTGTTCTCAGGATCCCTTCTTTGTGGGAACACATAAAAAAGAGTTCTTGTTTATTTCCACTACGTACAATGGCACTGATTCCATTATGAGGGTCCATCTTCATGACCTCATGTGATCTTATCTACCTCTCAAAAGCTCTGCCTTCTAATACCATCGCATTGGGGATTAGGGCTTCAGTGTATGAATTTTTGGAGGGATACAACATTCAGTCTGTAACAACTATCTAAAGATATTTCAATACAAATAATTCAGTTTCAATGCCAGAGGTCTGTCAGCTTCAGGTGGAAGTTCCCATTGCCACGAGTGGAGTGTTTTTACACATATATATCTACCATAGTGGGTGCTGACTGACAGCTGAGCCGTGGAAATGCGCTCTTGTCTGTGGATCCTGCAGGCCACACACGTTGTTGGGGATGCAGGTACACAGTGAGCCCTGAGATGTCATGGAAGTCCCATGTACAGGAAAACGGGGTGCACTATTTTTATTAGGGGTATGTGTGTGAGTGAATGTGTGTGCGCAAGTGAGTGTGTGTGTGTTTAAGAGATGGGGTCTTGATATATTGACTAGACTGCCTCTTGACTCAGCCTCCCAGGTAGCTGGGCCCACAGGCACAAACCACTGTGACTGTCTCTGGATGTCTTCTTTTTAGGAAAGATACACTGCAAGCTCCAAGATAAGTCAGCATCATAAATAATGATTCAGCTGGCCTTCAGGAAGAAGATTCGCTTGCCCGCATAACTAAAGATTATCCCTGGCTAATATCTGCATCTAAAGAACTTCTTTGAAAAAAAAAAAAAATAAAGAACTTCTTTGTGTTGGTTTCTGGGCTGCTCCTGTCTTCCCAGGCCTGGAGAGAAGATAGAATTCCAGGGTACTGACAGACAGACATAGAAAGAAAACCGAGTAGTCTGCACCATATTGAAATCAGAAACTAGCTGGTCTTCTCTTGTTCACAGAGAGAGAAGCAGTTCTCATTCTGATATTGCAGCATTTAAATAATTCTCCAAGGATGAAAAAAATGACTTCAGGAAATCATCCCTCATCAAATCTTGCTTCACTGACACGCCATTCTCCAAAATTTAGATATATAAACTTACATATTTCATCTCAAACCACGAATGACTAATATACAATTTCATATAGTATATTTAAAATGGAACTGAGATATTTCAAGGAAAGTGTTATATAAATTGAATGGTACTAAATGTGTAAGTAGTAATATTTGGCATCAAGATGAACAGACCTTTAAGATGCGTTATAGAGTCAAAGCAAACAAATTGGAGAATAATGTTTCTGTTAGGAAATCATTTTTGAGGCAAACACCTGCACACAAAAACCATGGTTTCTACAGTTTATATGAAGATGCAGAGAAAATGGCCCAGAAAGACTACTCCACAAATTAGATCAGTTTACCCAGGCGAAGGGTTAAACAATGGTGACCACAAGTGGGCTTTAGCGATTCTCAAGAATTACCCTAGTGGTCCTCAGGTATAGAAGACACATCATCTGTACGTTTAAGCAAAATAATAAATATATTTAAATAAAGGGAATAATAAAAATTTCTGAGATGTCCTAAAATATAAGAACTGAAGGATGAAGGGGATGTGAGATAAGGGAAGTTGATCTGCTAACAGCTTTTGACCAAACAACAAAAGATCCTTTCACATTTGTGAGTCTGTGCTATGACCTTGATTTAAATCCTGTCATGGTCAAGCACTAGGCACCACTGAAATGTTTGAAGTTTCCAGACTAGTAACCAGAACAAATCTAGAAGCAGCAAGTCTTCTTCTTATGGACAGTATCAACAGTTTCTACTCTGAGAGGGGAAGAATGTGCCAGCTTCAGGAGAGAAAGCGAACTCATCCTTTCTCTGCTTTCTTTTATCAGGGCTCAGGCCCGCTGGATGGTGCCACATTGGATGAGGTTGGATACTCCTTTCTCAGTTCATTGTCTTGAATGCCAGTCGCTTCCTGAAACACCCTCACAGACACACCCAGATATAATGCTTGACCAGCTCTCTGGGTGTTCCTTAATCCAGTCAAGCCCACACCTAGATAGACCCATCACACCAGCAGAACATAAGTCAGGAAGATTCAGCTGCAGTGAGGTTGTGCGTAATGGGCTGCAGCAGAGGTCAGCCTTTCCATTTCTGCTCCCGACTTCCCGTTTTTCATGTCTGCAGTGGAAGGTGTGTGAGCATGGCTTTTGGGTCAACAAGCTTTGTGGGTTTTCTTGATTTCCACACTGAGAGTACTGAGATTGAAATATTCCCACTCCTTTTTAGGTAAGGAAGTTGAGAAATGTTAGACTTGCACAAGCTGGGTACAGTGGTATGTATCTTTTGTCCCAGCTATTTAAGAGACTGGGGATTGCTTGAGCCCAGAAGCTCAGGTACAGCCTAGGCAATAGAATGAGACCCCCATCTATTGAAGAAGAAAGAAGAAAAAGAGGGGGAGGAGGGAGAGGAGGAAGAGGAAAAGGAAGAGGAGAGGAAGAAGAAGAGCAGGAGGAAGAGGAAGAGGGGGAAGAAAAAGAAAAAAGAAAAAAAGACTTCAAGTTCTCACAGCAGAAAAGGTGGAGCTGAGGTTAGAACTTGACCTCCCAGCAGCTGAAGTTCCCATGAGGAAGCAATGTGCCAGCTTAGCGTCCCACAAACCAAGGTGGAAAACAGCCCTGCACTCGGCATATAGTCCAGCAGCCCCATGCAAATCCTGTCATCCACGGAACCCCGGTTAGCTCAGTGCGAAGGAGGAGTAATATTTTCTTTGTTCTGTTCTCATGATTGAAGAAGGTAATTTACCTTCAGGACTTTCCAGCCAATGACCACTAGGAACACAGTGCAGTTAGGCCAGCTGGGTTTATTACTCATTCAGTGAGGGAAATCTATGCAGCAGTGAGAAACCCTGGAAGCATCTCAGCTAGAGTGCGTCAGGGAGCACTCTGCTAATATTGGGGCTTTCACTAGCTGTTTAGGAAGAGGTTTGAGAAAGCTCAGCTTTGCTCTGGGTGGGACGGTGTCAGGAAGCTGGGCTAACTGTGTGATACGTATCCTCATAAGTCTCATCCATAGGGAGGACAGACTATAGTGAAGCTAAAACTAATTGGAACGGAGGAAACAGCCCCTCTTATTGGCAAGGATGGCTGTATGTTCACATTTGTGGCTTGGCAGTGTTCAGGCTTGTGTGTCTTCATACTTAGAGAGGGAGTGGTCTTATTCTTGTGTAGGTCCATCCTGGTCTCAGAGGGTGTTGTCTGGGGTTGACATCCCAGAAAACTGTTCATATTTACATTCCACAGGAGAACTCGAAGGGCCAGAGACAGTACAGGTCAGATCTTTCTCTCCCTGCACTGGAGTCCCTGTGTTTGATCCACAGGGGTTACAACGCACACGGTGCTCACCACACTGCCAGCACACGACTGACCTCTGAGTCACAGTGACACGGGTATGGGCACTCTAGATCAGGAGCCTAAAAGACAGATGTGCCTTCAGAATGAAGGGAGAAGACCATTTCTTTCTCAGCTTTGGGTATCGCATTTCCATAAGCTCAGGGAGAATTCAGCCCAAGGAGCATTTCGGAAACAGATAAAAAGGGTCTGCAAGTTAGAGGACCCATCCTGGACTCTGCCTTTGCCTCCTTTGTGCAGTAAATGTAGTGTGTGCCGGAACTGGGCCAGATGCTGTGACACCCACAACCTCGTGGAAAAGATAGACAAGCAAACAATCCTACTAAAAAACGGGCAAAAGCAATCAGCATGCAATAAGGGCCACTCACAGTGTAGGGCAGTTGTTTCCACTCTCTGAGTGTACTGGAATCACCTGGAGACCCTTCCAAATGCTAATGCCCAGGATCCCCTCCCAATCAGTTCACTGGTCTGGGTACCACTTGGAGAGTGTAGATTTACAAACCTTCCTGGGTGATCAAGTGTGCAGCTAAGCTTGGGAACCACAGGTTTAATCTATAATTCTTACAGGCAGGGTGGGGTCGCACGACAGTTGAATTGGATGAACACTGTGGTGCCTTTTTCCAGGCACTTGTATTTTCATTAAAACCCTGGAACAGAATTTCAAGGAGTTTATTGATTTCAAAAAGCAAATGAGGAAGGTTCTGGAAGTCTCACATCAACTAGAGTGACAGGAGTTCTCTGCTCCCCCCAGAATAGCGCTCCCCCCAGAATGTGTTAGTCTGTTTGTGGTTTGATTTTTTTTTTTTTTTTTAATCTGAGACCGAGTCATTTCTAAAGAACTGCAATGTATCTCTTACAGTTTCTGGAGCTGGGAAGTCTAAAATGGAGGAGTCTGGGTGTCCTCACCTAGAGGAATTCAAGCCCTTTTACAAGGACACTAACCCACTCTGGAAGTGCAGCCCTTCGTCCTCACCACCTTCTAAAGGCCCCACTTCTAATATGGTTGCACGGAGAATTAAATTTCCCCACGAGTTTTGCTAAGTACACACATACTCAAGCCATAGACAGTATCTGCTGCTTCCGGGAAGCTCAGCATTAGTTTTCAAGCCAGTTCCCCAGAGTGCGAAGGTGCAGACAAGCAGCCGTGGGCTGCCAGCTTGTTGCAGTGGCTGGCAGGTGTGCTGGGCATGCCAAGGTTTCCAATCTGTGAGGCCCTGCCACAGAGGGCAAAACCAGCCCCCGCCCGACCCAGCTCCTCCCGGGGCAGCGCTGGCCACCTTGGCAGGAAAGCCTCTCCGACACCCTGCTCCGTGCCAGCAGAGCCGAGAGCTTCCTGGCTGCCCGGCGACAAGCGACCTCGCCTGCGCCTGCGGAGTGGTAGAGAGACCGTGAGCGCATTCGCGGGCTGCAGGCGGCTGGGCGAAGGGCAGAGCCGTGGTTTGGGCCGCGGGGCTCTTAGTCTCCGCCTGCACGGTGGGTTGTGCTTCATTTGGAAAACCCCACCCAGGCTCTATTTTTGACCTTGCTAGGTTAAATCTCAGTCCGGCCCGCGTCCCGGCTCCTGGGGCAAGAACACAGCGCTCTTCTGCCCGCGCTGCCGGGAGCGTGGGGCAACGGCGCGCCCCTCCACAGCCACGCGTAGGCCAATGCCAGGGTGCTGGGGTAGGACAAGGGGCTGCCTTCCAGGGCGCAGTCTCTAGTTCTTGTTGCTCTGCGCCCTTTCCCAGCCTGGGTGGGTTTGGCCAAGTGACCTTTACATCTCTGAGCTGCAGTTCCCGTCCGCGCCAGGGGATGGCGGTGCGTGCCCTGGTCCTGCCGCTCAGGGGTAGACCGCTCTGGCAGCCTTCCGCACTAGCACATTCCGGGTTGGGACCTGCTCTCTCTCCAGGATCCAGCTGATTTAGTGTCTGTGCAGACCTCGCTGGGTGGTCGACTTGTGTTCCGGTTTCACGCCATAGCTTTATTCCAACAATAACTGGTTTATTTGCACATACATGTCTGAATATACCCGAATTTCCTCGATTGAAGAATGGGTGCTAACGGGTGGTCCACACTATCTAGATGTTTCCTGACACATGGCAGATTGTTCCGGGCTCTCAAAGCACATACCTGCCTCAATGAAAATTGCACACGGAGACTGTTAAAAATGCAGGTTTACAGAACCATCACGAAACCTACCGGATAGACTATGAACCTAAATTTTTAATAAGATCTCAAAATATCTCTACCAAGTCTGTTTTCTGTTTGTCTGTCTGTTTGTTTTTGTGGTACTGGGGATTGAACTCATGGCCTCTCACATGGTAGGCAAGCACTATACCACTGAACTATATGCTCCAGCATCTGACCATATTTTTAAACAACAGTGATACATTGAATCTGCAACCAACAAGAGTGTGACTGGATATCTCAAAGACACTATAAAACTACTCACACAAAAGGAAATCTGTACTAATTTTTTTTTATTTGGATACCATACTGTCAACTCCAAAAAAGGTTCATTAATCTTTTGAACTGGACATGGCTCGGGAAGAATAAGTGGATCATGTGTGGGAGGAAAGCTGAAGACCAGAGTAAACAAACATTCTAGCAGCTGGAAGGAACAAAAGAGTGAGTTAGGACTCCTTTGATGGTGTTAGGGTATAGCTCTGTGGTAGAGCCTTTGCCTAGCCCAGAAAAGGAAACGTGGGAAGGGAGAGGGGAAAAGGAGGTGTACAAAAGGAATTTCCATACAGACTTGTAGGCTGCATGAGCTACAGCACATGCTCAGGGCACATAATGAAAATAAACTTTGAAAGTGCTCACTTACAAAAGACCAAAATTGTTTTAAAGTGTCACAGTGAGGAGAGTGAATAAGAGTAAATATAATGACACTTTGCTGCCATAAACTTTCCAAATGCCTTCTATAAGAAAAGCCCAGTATTCCTTGTTGCTCTATCCTATTAACCTGGGATGCTCTGTGTGACTTTAACAAGTCTTTTTATTCCTTTGATGGTAATAATGTTTGCAAAATTTAATGAAAAAGTAAAGAAAATTTTTATTAAATTTTTAAATAAGAAAAAAGACTGGGTAAGCTCACTTTGCAATGGTAGCAGATTAATTGTAAAATTAAACAGCTTTTCTGGAGTAAGCTACAAGATTAACAAACCAGTTGCTTTCTTAGAAATAGGGAAATAATAAGAGAACACAATGCATTATTTTCAGATATTCGGAATATGTCTAAGAAAGGCACAACCCTGCTGCTAATCCAAGTTGGCTGTTAAAACATGTGCCTTCAGGGAAACGTGAGATTTTGGTTCGCTCATCAGCCTGTGTTTCTTCCTGTAAGTCTGTAATAACTTTGGATAAAATGGAGGCTTCTTGATTGTCGAGCAATTCTTACATGAGTACTTCACAGATGCGGAAAGCTCCAAAGGTGGGAATAGGTTTGGTTTTGAAACTCATTGCAACTGTCAGGGTGTGAGAACCCAGCAGCATGTGCGCAGCCTGCACTGCTTCTTCATCTCACCCCTCAGCCCAGTGCCTTCATCTGCCCTGCAGTCTCCTCCTCAGTCCCCAGACATTTCTCTGCCCAAGCACCGCAGCCGACAGCAGCATGGGCACCTGCCTGTGTGGCCCTATATCTGTCCTGTAAGGTGCCGAGTGAACACCAGGATCTTGGGCTTTTAGTGTCACAAAGTCTCCCGGAGCATCACTCTCATCGGCCGTTACATGGGAATCGGTGTTACTGATCACATATGTCAGAGTCTGAGCTGGAGCGCTGCAGACCCATTCAAGAGCCGTTCAGGGTCTCCATAGTCCAGAACTCTGCTGGAGTGTTGTGATCCCGAAGATTGTGCTAGACGTACATCAACCCTCCAGGTTTTTTATCCTGTTAGAAAGAGAAAAACTTGGAGTCAAGAAAATAATTCCACAATAGACACCAACCTTTTCCCTCGGGGTCAGATCCAGTGCTTGGCTTTCTATTTGCAAATTTGAGCCGTCTCACTCGGAGGGCAAGCCAGGCATTCCCCCTGAACACATCTGACAAGGCTTTACACCACTGACAGCCCAGGAGGTCTACACAGTCCACCATGACAGCGTTCCCGTGCTGGCGACAGAGTCGAGGAACAGGAGTTGCAAGAGAGAAACAGCAGAAAACATAGTCTTGGAAGTGGCCTGTATGTCCACCAACATATGAGTGGATAAAGAAAATACGGTGTTTACACACAGTGGAGTACTATTCCATAAAGAAACATAAACTTCAATCAGTTGTAGGAAAATGGCTGAACCTTGAGATCATAACGTTAAGTGACATAAATTAGACACACAAAGTTAAATATCACTTTGAGAATCCCAAAGTATAAATAAAAGGCAAAATAGAAGGTAGATAATAGTAAGTAGGGAGATAGAGCTTTCTAGAATGGGAAGGGGATCAAGAGATGGAGGGAGGAGGAGAGAGGGGAGGGAAAGGGAATGAAAACAGGAATTAAGATGTGTTATACACATCTACCAACTCGACATAAGGAATGTAAACATTATGTACTGCAAATGTGTACTAATTTTAAAAATCATACAGATACAAAGACCTCAAGTTATCAGAATCACGTATCTGTAGATTCTAGACCTGAAACTTCTGAATTACTGACTGCAGGCTTGATAAAGTTCTGGAATAGATATCACTTTTTTCTTCAACTCATCTGGGTTCCTGTGTGGGCAAAGCTAAGTATTTAATCTAGGGAGTAAGGCTGGGTAAGGCCCGGTTTGCAAGGCAACCAAGGTAAGACGGTTAAGTCAGGTGGGGACGCCCAAGAGGTTAAGGCCAGAGATTAAGTCAGGAAGGCTGTGGCCAGTTGAATTAAGTCAAATGGCTAACACCAGGAGAGAAAGGCCAAAAGGTTAATGCCAGGTTAGTATATTAGGAGATCAGGCCAAGTGAGTAAGTTAGAGGGTAAGCGAAGGTGGGTTCCATGTGGGTAAGTGGGAAGGTAGGGTTAACTGGGTGAGGTTAGGCAGGTGAGGGCAAATGGTAAAGGTCAGGAAGTAGATACAGAGGATATAATCGAGTGTGAGAGGCCAGATATGTAAGACCACTTGGGAAATCAACTTGAATAACACAGGCAGGTAAATCCAGGAGGCAAAAGTCAGGGCCAGCTAAATAAAGCTAATTGGTTGACATGAGATGGACAAGACCATTAGGTTAGAGCGAGGCTGGTAAGGCACTAGGTGAGGCCAGATGGCTAAAACATATTAGGTTGTTTTCACCACGTGAGGACACCTATATCTTTCTTTGGTTTTGGACTTCTCAGAGTCTAGAAACTGAGAAATGTATTTCCGTTCTTTATAAATTACTCCCTCTCAGATATTTCCTCACTGCATGAACAGATTAAGACAAAGAATCAGCACTATTCCGGCAGGGACAGAGCTCCGCTCACCTTGATGGGGTTGTGTATTCCTGTACTGTATACGGGAATTTTTCACTTGGAAACCACAAGACCCTCGGGGTTCCCTCAGTTGCTTCTTGGGATCTGTTAAGGCCCACGAAATTCTATTCCAGGTCTTGTATCTAACAGAAAGTGCTTGAAATGAGAGAATATAGCTTTCACCCTATTCAACAAGCTGTGTGACCCCCTCACCACCTCGCCCCATGATAATGATAAATCAAACCAGTGATTCCCAAACTGGGCTGCACATCAAATCATCCAGAGTGTTCCCAAACTTAGAAAGCCTGGAGTGGTGTCTTCGGCCACTTAGTTCAATGGGGTAGGAGGCCAGGCATTAGTACAGTAGTTTAAAAAGATCCACAGGTGATTCCAATGCACAGGAAAGTCTGGGAACCACTGTTTAGAGTATAAAATAATGAGAGAAACATTCCTTCGGGTAGGTGGTATTCAGTGAGGGAAGGAGGATAAATTACTAGCATAGTTCTGAAAATATTGAGTCAGTTCCAGATTAGAGACCGATCTTGCAGAAGATGGTGAGGAGCTCAAACTTGCCTGACCCTGCATCTGGCTCTTCAGCTGGCTGTACTTGCTCTGCGGGTTCACAGCCTTGCGGTGGAACCTCACTCCCGTTTCTCACATTGCTGTAAAGGGCCCTGCGGCAAGCACACTATGGGATTCTGCTCTGCCTGGGGGAGGTAAGAAGACTGCAGTTTCTGGGGTCCCCTCTGAGAGAAGGAGATGGGAAATGACAGCTGCATCACCCTCCCGCACCAGACCTGAGTTGGGCCTTGGATTCTCTTTGAAGGTTTCAGAAAAGCAGACATGAGTAGGGGCCACACATAGCGATCCGAGGCGGGCAGAAGCCGTGGGCTGGAGGTGAGGTCACATGGGTCCAGGTCCAGCTCTGGAATTAACTGGCCCCAGGAGGGGAACTGGGGTGAGTCTTTCAGCTGAAATGAGTTTGTGGTGTCCTCATTTTAAAGTGGCTCTGAGGTCTACCCCCATAAGATTATTTCTGCATAGTTTGAATTTGGATTTTAATACTTTAATTTTTCTCCATCCCTCACATACAATCCAGGATTGACTACAGCATCATTCCAAGTAGCAGCATAGGGGTCATGTAGCTTGACATTAAAGAAATTTAACACCCTTTACTTTTGTCCTCCAGCACGTTTATTGTGTTCCATACATATGATAATGTCAGAGATCTGTTTAAGTATTTTGCACATCTCTATCATTTGAATTCTTTTGAATTCTTTTTCGTTTCTCTTGTGTCTGTTAGGTTGTATGTGGGTAAATGAGTTTGGTAACTACCCCTAATGACACAGAATGGGTGCTGTGTGTCAGGCGTACAGTGATGTCTGTCTGTCCCAGTGACAGATTAGTGTTCATTGGAGTACATGTTTCCCATTGTGTCTTTATCTCTAGAAATGAAACCCAATCTAATGGTTTTGGAATTCTCTGTCCTAGTGTGAACACGAGCCTTTTCTATGGATGAGATTTATTCTTACTTTCCATCTTACACCTTCAATTAGCCGGTTTGAAACAAGTCTGTTTTTCTAAGCTGAAATTACTCATAAAATGTTGTAGTTCTCTGTGCCAGGGATTGTGTTATTTTTCTTGGTAGTCACTGATGTGGTCAAATAAATGAGCCTAAAAGATTTTTTTTTTTTTTTGAGACAGGGTCTTGTTATGTTACTCAGGTGGGCCCCAAACTCCTGGAATCAAGTGAGTCTCCTGCCTCAGCCTCCAGAATCACTGGGACTACTGCGGTGCACCACTGTGTTCAGTTCTATATATTTTATAAAAAAATTGTCTAATCAGATTATTTTCTCATTTCAAAATCATATTATTTCTTTTTTCTTTTATAAGTGTATGTTTGCTATATGTAATAATAGCATTCATTTTAGGGAATTGGTACATCACATAATATCTCTTTCATTTTTTGTCCCTTTGTACTCCTCTCCATTACCTCTGCCCTCCCCGCTCCCCTTTCCCATCTCCAAAATGTCAGCCTTCTTGTTTCCAGTAGCTCTCACTCATGTGTATATGTACGTATGTATGTGTGCATATACGTATGTTTTAGGTTTCTCATATAAGATAAACCAAGTGATATTTAATTATTCTGTGTCTGACTTATTTCACTTAGCATTATGATCTCAAGTTCCATGCATTTTCCTGCAAAGACATGATTTCATTCTTCTTTATGGCCAAATAATAATCAACTTTGTATGTATACATTTTGTATGTGTACATTTTCTTTATCCATTTGTCTGTGGGTGGGCATCTAGGCTGTTTCCAGAACTTAGCTACTGTGAATTGTGCACTATAGTATGATGTCTTTAATTCTTCTGGCTACGGGATATATCCAGTGGAGATATAGCTAGGTCAAATGGAATTTCTGTTCATAGTTTTTTGAGGAATCTTCATCCTGATTTCCAGGGTGGCTCTTCTAGCTTACATTCCCACCAGCAATGAAGAAGTGTTCCTCCTCCCCGCCCTGCCCCATCCTGACCAGCATTTGTTGTTTTTTGTGTTCTTGATGATAGCCATTCTGACTCGGGTAAGGTGGTAAGTTGTTTTGATTTGCATGTCCTCAGAGGCTAAAGATGAATATTTTTCATGTACTTGTTGGCCATTTGTACTTCTTCTTTTGAGAAGTGTTGATTCAATTCATTTGCCCAGTTTCTGGTGGGGCTCATTTGGTTGGGGGGGGCTGATTTTTTGTGTTCTTTATATATATTCTAGATATTAGTCCTCTATCAAAAGAGTAGCTGGCGAATTTTTTTCTGTAGGTTGTCTTTTCTGATTAGCTGATTATTTCCTTTGTTTTGCAGAAGATTTTTAATTTGATGTAATTCCATTTGTTGATTGTTGGTATTATTTCCTGTGCTGCTGGAGCTCTGTTCAACAGGAAGTCTTTGCCTGTGGCTGTGGCTCCGAGTTTCCCCAGTAGTTTCACAGTTTCAGGTCTTACCTGTAGGCTTGATCTTCAATCAGTTTTGAACTGATTTTTATATAGCATGAGGGACTTGGAACTAGTTTCAACCATCCGCATGTGGATAACTAGTTTTCCCAGCACCGACTTTAAAGAGGCTGTATTTTCACCAATGTACGTTTTTGGCCCCTTTGTCAATAATTGTAACGGTGTAATCTGGGTCAGTTTCTCACTAAATAAAAGAATGACACCTAGTCCAAAGGAGGAAAACAGGAAGAATGTTTATTAAGAAGAGAGAAATAACTCTCAATAGCTAGGAAGGGACCCAAAAGTGGGGTGCTGTGGAAACTCATTGTCCAGAAGTTTTTATACCAAGACATGAACAGGGCTCAGACCACCCTGAGTCAAACTAAGGTCAACCTATAGGATTAAAACGAGCTTACTTAAACTAGAAATGGACCTATGAGGAGTCGAGATGGACTCACAGCAAGCAAATGTCTGCAGGTACCTCTTGGCCACTCTCCTATCCAAGTGGTTCATTGAAAGAACAAAGCGTTATCTTTCCAGATAAGTAGGAGCAGAAGTTGTCACAGTGGCCATCCATCACCTTGCTTGTTACTGTGCTTGTTGCAGCCCTGAACTTAGCTGTCCATCTGGTTCTTCTTAACCCTTGAGCTCAGGCTCCTGCTTATCTGCCAAGGCCTCGTCATCCTGATTCTACCTCGGGCCCGGCGCCTCTCTAGCTGCCTGCTGTCTTCTGTTTAACTTGCCTGTCTATAATACAATCAGATGGCTGAAGGTGCATGTAGTTGTTTGTGTCTTCTGTTCCATTTCACTGGTCTATTTTTGTGCCAGTACCATGCTGGTTTTGTTACTATAGCTTTGTAGTATAACTTGAAATCTGGCGTTGTGATTCCTCTCACTTTTATCTTTTTGCTCAGCATTGCTTTAGCTATTCTGGGTCTCTTCTGGTTCCACATTCTTCAATCTGCAAAATTTTCAAAAAGGAAACTGGTGAGACAGGAAAGGATCCAAATTAACAAATTGTTGGCTACAGATGGAATGAGATGTCCCAGGAGAAGGGTGGGAAGTACCCTTTGCGCCGCTTCTTCCCTTCTGGTGTCACCATGGTGACCACAGGTGCACCCGGTGCACTTCACTGCACTATGGCACTGTTGGCAAAAAAAGGTGAAAGTAGAAAAATCGGCTGAATTAGAGGGCAGTGCTCCCTCTGGGCCAATGTTTGTACTGGCTGGTACGTGATTCTGTTTCTAACAGAGCAGTACTAATGCACGGTACAAAGTACATACAAAACAGGTATTGCTATTCCATGAGCATTCTGTAGAACGTGCTTTTCCCTCAAGCACCAGAAGATTGCATAATGGGGAGCAGAATTCAGGTTTCTTGTTGTCCTCATTTTCAGTCATTAAGTCAATGTCACTGTAGTGTCCATTTAGATGTGGACAAAACTGAAAAATTTTTGATCAGTATAAATTATGTTTTCTATCTGATTATTTTTTGGGGGATACTGGGAATTGTTCCCTGGACTACTCTATCACAGAGCTACACTCCCAGCTTTCTCATTTTTTATTTTGAGAATGGATCTTGCTAAGTTGCCCAGATGGACCTCACACTTGTGATTCTCCTGTCTCAGCCTCCCTCAGTGCTGGGATTACAGGCTTGTGCTACCCCACCCTGCTGATGTTTTTTGGCGGTACCTTGTGCATGCTAAGCAAGTGCTCTACCATTGAGCTGTCTTCCCAGCTCTGCTGTCTGATTTTTTAAATCCAATTTACTTTGTGTTGAAAAACAATCTCATTACCTGAACTACCATTGTGAGCATTAATGTTCTAATTGTTTAATGCTAGTGAAATAATACTCTTCCGTCTCTGAAGTATTTTAGAAACTAGGGATTTTTGCTTGTAGATATAGTTTAAAAGTGGTTAAGTAACAAAGCAGAGTATACTACACTTCTTAAAGGAGAGTTTATTTTCATTATAAATGGCTCTGATGGATTCAGAGGGGCTATTGAGTTGCTTTTGCTTTTAGATGGAGTAAAGATGAAACCCTCCTGAACAGACACTTAATCAATCAATCACCCTAACCGGGAAGCTGAGAAAAGTGGATAAAAATTCCCTTCACCAACCTGGTGTTGGAGGTTAGTGATACTGCTGATACTGAGGAGAGGACAGAAGATATAGCAATCTGTGTTTAAGATGTTGAATAAGAGGCAAGAAAAGCAGCAGAGTGATGCCAGAACCCACAATTTATATAACTGTTTGGGAGATATTATGTCTGTGGAAGTCCAAGATGTCCTGGAAGGTGAACAGGAAATTATCTTAATGAGTCATTTACTTGGAATCTAACTGTGTCTTTGGGAAAAGCCAATTTCTACTTCGGAAAGAGTTGCTTGGTTATTTATAAGCTTAGGTTTGGAGAATTTGCAAGTGCAGCAGTATGCACAGGGCTGCCATCGTCTCAGTGATGATAATTCTTGCAGTGGAGTCAGGAAGGGCTGGAATCCCAGTTCACCTGCCAGTAGCTTTGTGACCATTAGCAAAATCTTCCCTGACCTCAAGCCTCTCTGTTCCCATCTGCCCCATGGACTCAAAACCCCTGTCCTGGGTTTGTGGTGAGATGAAAGAAGACGGTTCCTGCCACGCCCCAGGCACGCGGGAAGGCTCAGAAAGGGTAATGTTAACTCGGGTACTTGAGACCTCAACGGCAGCCCTGAGCCTTCTTGGGGCTCCCCTGGCCTGAAGTAGTGTTGCTCAAGGAAGCCGCTGGGTGGCGCTGTGAATTCAGGCGGCAAAAAGCAGAAGGAAGCGAGCAGGGCCCAGGCGGGGTAGAGGGAGGTATTTTCTGGTCTCAGTCCAGCAATCACAAGGTTCTTTCCTTTGTTTTTAACTCTGTGTGTGTGTGTGTGTGCGTGTGTGTGTGTGTGTGTGTGTGTGTGTGTTGGCTGGATTTAATACATTGTTATACCCGAGCTCAAACCAGTTCAAACCTTTGATTATCTATTGTTTCAACGATTAGCAAATGCAGCGTTGCGTCTTAGAATCTCTGCGAGAGGTTTTTAGCTGGAATTTTACTTAGACTTTTTCTTCTCTAATGAATGTAAACGTTTATAAACACCCAATCGGTTACATCAGTAGTCAAAGCAGTCCTGAGTATAGCTCAGGGGTAGAGCCCGTGCCTAGGCCCTGGGATCTGCGCCCAGCACCAAAACAAAACAAAACAAATAAAACCTGACAAACTCCACACGGTGCTGGCTTTCTGAACTTCAGGCCAGTTTTCCAGGAGGGTTCCTGAGGTCTGCTGCCCCTGGTGTTTACATGCAGAAGTCTCAGTCCATCAGTGAGGATGTAATTCTCCCATCATCTCCTATTGGTATGTGCTCCTCTCCGTGGGGAAGTTCTATAGCCTCTTCAGAGAGTTCCTTTGGACATCATCCATCCTCTGAAACCACTAGGCCACAGGATGCAATAATGACTTTCATCCTGGGATCACAAACTCTGGAGAGGGGGAAGAATGCTTATCAGAACATTTCAGCAAAACCAATGGGAAAAAACTCTCTCTGTCTCTGTCTCTGTCTCTGTCTCTGTCTCTCTCTCTCTCTCTCTTCCCCCCTCACCCCAACCCAGGCCTTCCAAGATGCAGGGCACCTGCTCTACCAGTGAATGACATCCCAACTCTTTTTAGGCCCTCTTGAAAATGGGCTTACCCAGGAAAATAGTGGATTACATTGGCTCTTGGTAATTGGTAAAATATTTTTTGGGAGAACATATAAATATTGTTATCTCTAGGCATTTTGCTTGTGGTAGTTAACATTTGGATCATGCTTGTTTAATATACTGACAGAATCCATAAATTATAGAGAAAGGGAAGAAAAATAAATCTGCTAAATTTACAGTGCTCGTGTATCTTCTGTGTACTATTATTTACTTACAAATCACTTGTTTTGTTTTTGTTTTTGTGTTTCACAATGCCAGGGATCAAACTAAAGGCCTTGCACGTACTAGGCAAGTGCTGTAGCACTGAACCACGTCTCAAGCCCACAAGTCAGTTTTTAAAGCATCTTATTCTGTGATTGTTATCTCTATGGCTCTGTGGGTGACAACTGGCTTTGAGCTCAGTGCTTGGAATGAGGTGGAGTGAGTGTAAACCAGGTAAACTAGGTCACCCAGTTATCTTCCATGTTGGAGACCACCTGCATGTCCCCCTCATTCATTCACTACAGGAATGAATAGAGTTCCTCCTGCTCCCAGGAAGGGATGGTTCCTCACCAAAACATCTTTCTTGGAAGGGGACTTTCCTGCACATCACAGTGCTCACAAGGCTAATTGTTTCATTGATTTAGGGGGAAGTTTTCATCCCCTGTTTTTCATGTGGAAGCATATTTCATTTCACTTTTTAAAGAGGCCACCCTGTTTGCTGATGTTTTTGTGTCCTCCTTAAATGGTGGTTCCCAGCACTTGGGCGGTGGCACTGCCATGTTCTGCAAGTCCTTCTCAGGGTGAAGTAGCAAACTGTTTGCTGAAGGGCCGATCCCAGCTGAGAAACTAGAGATTTACTGCTGGGATTGTGGGTTTCCAGGTGGCAGCAGTCCTTGGCCTCCCTGTCCACGTGGCCTGGTGGAGGAGCTCTGCTAATGGCTCTCCAGCTGCTCATGTCAACCGGGGACCCTGGTGAAATCTGGGAATTTATAGCCCGTGTTCCTGCTGCTGGTTGGCTGGGACCTTCAGCTGCACCCCAGACGTAGGTGGACTGAAGTCCAGTTTGTTCCGACTCTGGTGGGCACCCTTGTCAGGATCCCTGGGGCCATCAGCCATCTGTATCCTGCACCAGTCCTTTGCTACTGCTCACTCTGGCCTGCCTCAAGCTTGATTTTCAGATGGAATGATGCTCCTTGCATTTATAGCAGGACTTTCTTCTTAACAAGTTTGGAAATCTGAAAGAAGATTCTGTTACTTACGAGAACAACTATAAGGATGACTTGCCTATTGTAATGAGTTTTTAAACTTTCCTTTAGTGGCAGAAGCCATTGAGAAAGCACTGAAAAGAAGAGCTTCTCTGGAGGTGTTCACTGAGAGGAAGGAGTTTTGAGGGGTTACTAGGAGCCCTACTGGACTCCTGACCTGTTTTGCCACGCACAGTGTGGATATGAGCAAGTGAGAGGGCTGCTTGAGTCTCTTGAAGCTGTTGTCCAACAGTGTCTTTCTAAGACTTCTGTGCCCCAGCAGGAAGGAAAACACTTCCCAGTTCATCAGTGCAGTGTGCCTTGGTAGCGCGCTTTGTTTTGTTTTGATTTTGCAGTGCTGGGAATTGACTCTAGAGCCTTGCACATGCTAGGCAAGGACTCTATCACTGAACTACACTCCCAGCCCCTCGTGTTTTTTAAGAGTGGTAATCACATAACTCCAAACTATAGATATTGAAATTATTTTAACTGAATTAAGAGGCTTATGCATTTTGGAAGCTTTTTCTGTTACAAATGTGTAGTTACTTTGAAGCAAGGAAGCATATGGGTTTTTAATTCTTTAACCTTTTTTTGGTAATTAGAAATAATTTCCTTTCAATAGACTGAAGCCTATCTTGTTTACATTTTGATTAGAAAAAGAAATGAGAAACGTGAGGAAGCCTCTGATGATTGCCACTCTCTCTTCCATTTTTGAGCGCCAGAGGCTGGAAACACAAAATTATAAGCAATACAACACGTACCATATTTGTAGTTCTTCCAGTGTAAGGAGGTGAAGAGAGCAACCTAAATCATTCTCATGATGTCTGGGTAGTAATGGTGAAAGTAACCCTTGACTTAGTGTGATCTTCATATGAGAGGCAAAAGGTACATTGTGGGGAACTGGCCGCCTGAGTTCACGGCTGCAAATCCCAGCATCTGCTACCTACTCAGCATGTAAGTTTACCTGGCCTTCTGCCTCAGGCTCCTTTCCTGTAATGGAGGTTACTTGCATTTGTGGTAAACACACAGAAATCTATGTAGCATACAAGTAACCACTGGCTATTGTACTTTCTAAAACAGATTCCATGGAGAAATCCTCTGATATTACATTGGTGCCATAATTCTTATTCTCTTCCTTGTTGTTTTCTTTTTGTGGTGCTTGGGATGGAACCCAGGGTCTTGCACATATTAGGCAAACACTACCACTGA
Source organism: Hystrix cristata (assembly GCA_004026905.1). Lineage (NCBI taxonomy): Eukaryota > Metazoa > Chordata > Mammalia > Rodentia > Hystricidae > Hystrix > Hystrix cristata. The sequence continues at coordinate 14,406 of PVJO010016107.1, read as the reverse complement.
GCTACATCCTGAGCCTTATACTTATATTTTTAATCTTGAGCATAAAGATATGTAGATATGACTACTGTATTTTTTGTGCTCATTTGTAACAAATACATTTCAACCAAAAAGTTAATATACATTCAATTAAAGAAATTATTTTGAAGTAGGTTTTCAGTATGTCACCCAGGTTGATCCTCAAATTACTGGGCTCCTGCCTCATTATCCCAAGTAGCTGAGGCTACAAGCACACATTTGCCACCATCTACAGTTTAAAAAAATTAATTCAAACTATTTCAGGTACGTACAATTAATTTCCGTACAATTGGAAAATGTGGCTGAAGCTTTTTGTTATTTTAAGAATTATATGCACTTTGGTGGAAACTGTGAAGCCAGCGTTCCGGTTGCTGGAACTCAATGTTTACTCCTCACACAAGGACACCTGAATGGCCCCGGGCGACACAGGTGAGAGGACCGTGATGGCTCTTGGTGCTGGCCCCCCACAAAGCTGTTTGCTTTCCTTTCTGTTCCCATTTTTCCTTTCCTCCTCGGTGGGTCTGGAGCCTTTTGCGCCCCCTGATTTTCCAGTACCCTCTTTCTGTGTGGCCAGAGCAGTATTGTCCTCTGTCCCCAAAGCTCTGCACACTCAGAGAAGCAGCTGCAGCTAAAGGTTTTCTACTTCACCGCCCAGCCCACGAAGTCATTCTTAGGTGTAAGAGAGACACACAACTTTTGTTTTCTAATGAACTGTTTTTTTAATCAAATCAATCTCCAAAGGGCCGTGACTAGGGAATATTTCAGGGAGGACTTGGTCTCTCTAAGCCACACAGTCCCTACTTTTTGGTCTTGGAGGTCAGGCACCCTGCTTTTTGACCTGTCCCGTGCCCCAGGAGCGTCCTGTACTGACCACACTCAGTAGGCCAGTGCGGGCCTAGCAGAGCAGGCACAGTGGAGGCGTGGAGGAGGGCAGGCAAGTCGAGGGCATCAGGCCAAAAACCTGAGACCTCTGATGCGCTAACTTGAGCAAACACAACGCACCAGCCCTGCTCTGTGCCACTTAATCCTCGGCAGCATCCTGAAGGTGGCACCACTGTCTCAGACTCTCACAGAATGAAACAGTAGCAAAGAGGCTTTAAACAATTTGGCAGGATTGCCAAAGCTAAAGAGTAGTAAGTCTTCAAGATTCTCCAACATTTGTGTGCACTGACCATGGCAGGTGCAGTACTTTGCCAGAGTCACTCCGTTTAGCTCTCACTCTGTTCCTTCCAGGCAGGTTCGACCATTATTCATCAGCCTTTCTTAGAAGAGGGTTCAGGGCGGGAGCCGTTAAGTCCCTTGGTCATGCCACACCGCTGGCTGCTAAAACGCAGCCTGAAAGAAAAAAAGCGCTAGAGACCTTGGCACGCGGTAAGGAAGGGAATTACGGAGACGTCTCTCGGGACGGTCACGCTCCAAGGGGTGTTGCGTGGTGATTTCTAGAACCAGAGTAACACCGGGTCCCTCTGTGTGGACCCAGTCTGTGGGGAGACCGACCTTTGCCCCCCTCTTTTCCAGGCCCACAGCAGCAGTTGCCATCTGAGGGAAGAGCAGCAGCAGCTCCACGGCCACGAGGTTCCTCGCAGGCCGGCGTCCCTAAGGTTCCCGCCACTCTGCACAGGCCCGTCTGCGGAGCTCCTGCAGCTTCTTCCGGCTTTGGAGGGAGGACCACGGGAGGGACCCCGCTGGGCCCGGTGCCACGCGACTTCCACGGGCAGAGCGGGCAGCGGTGAGCGCGTTCGCCACACGGGGAGCCCTGGAGCTTTTGGCTCACGGGAGGAGGACAGGATCCGGTGGGGAGGAAGGAAGAGGAAGCGTTTTGGATCTTATGCTCTGTTCTACGAAGGGGCAATGGGATTATCAAAACACTAAAGTAACATGACCTTTGGTGAAGAAAATCTTTTTTAATTTAATGTGATCTAGAGAATTGATAAGGCGGAATTTAATATTCAGCTCATGAAGAAGAGCTCTCTCAAGGCAGGAAGTTATATATGTGGAAGGCAATTATCTATGTGGTTCAGGCAAACATTCTATGTAATTTTAGGCAAATAGAGAACTTTTCTGTTTGTAATTAAAAGAAGACTCTCCCCTGAGAGTTCGAAGTGTCATAAAAATCAAAATAATTTAGGAAGTCCTCTTAGTAATATTTTTCCCAAGAGAAGAATATTATGATTATTTGTCTAACACAGTATGTGTCCTAGGTCTATGGTTAACATGGAGAACGTATCTATGTATTTTACCTTTAGACTTAGATGTGGAACGAAAATAAAAGAGCAAACTCTCAGAAACCATAATTTGCTGGTCACCACAGTTTTGAAGCCCATCTTGTCTTATTAGATTTCTTATAAAGCTGAGATTAAGGGAACCGGGAAATGGGTGAGGACATCATGGCCACCTTTGTAAGTCATTTTGTTTAAATTTCATCACAGTGTTCGGTTTTCCTACAATGTGTATTTTGAAACCTAAATATTCCAATTACATTAGAAACACACGAGAATTATTTTATTCCATTGCTTTATTATTAGAACATTTATAAGGTATGTTTCATAGCCACTTGATAAAAATAATTTAATAAATACAATATAAATAAATATAAGTTAGCTCACATGATTTTATGAATACAAAATATATCAATAAATATTTTTAAATAAATGATGCTTGAGTGTTTCTATAAACACTGGTACAGAAATAGCTTATCCATTCTTACTCTTCTATTACAGGGAAAGAAAGAAATTCAGGGAGGACATTTTCCTGACCTAGCAATTTGGTCATAAAAACTTAAACTTATCATTAACAAATATTAAAGTGTAAATTGAAAGTCGCTTGATTAAAGGGATTGTGTGGACATGGTATCACCACCTTTCAAACAGGGGTTGGCTGATGTAACAAAAGCAAGAGGATTCTTGTAGGAGCTTGAGTATGACCAGGTCTCCCTCTCCCTCCCCAGTTCCTGACCCCCATCTTATTAAAAATTCTTTGGGTCAAATTTTATAAAAGTGACACGCAGGTTCCGAGGGACCTCAGCCTTTTAGGAAGCACTCAGATAGCTCATCACTCTGTCAATAGTCACTGCACGAATTCTGAAAGCATGAAGAAGTATGCAGAGCTTGATTTTAGTTTTGTAAAAATCTGGTTCTTCAAGGGAAGGTTTCTGTGGCACAGTCTCCCTGTTGACATTCAGGGCCTAGAAGAGCAAATAGCGAGGATGACAAACAGTGAGTATTCCAAAATGAAAACACTCACCTGTAAAAATGAGTGAAGCCAACATACGCCTCAGAGCCTGCAACGCGGTCCCTCATTGCCCTTGCCAACCCAAGCCAATGCTTAGCCCAGCCAGATAGTCCGGGAGAACCCAAGACAGGAAACACTCATCTCCAAGCACGTGCGTCTTCAGTGAGCGCTGAAAAGACCCCAGAGCTGTTTAGAAAGCCATCAGCAGGAGTTGTTTTAGAAAGGCCCAATTCTGTCAAGATGATGTCTGCTGCAATATCTAATTAATTTTTATAGGTTACATTAAAAAGTTCCAGTCCTTTTTAGAACAGGGAAGTTATGGATTGCTATTAATCAGAACTGTCTACCAGTGACAGACCTATTTACTGTGGAACCATTTGTGTAAAAGAAATAAACCTTGCAATAGATTTTCCCAACTTTAGCCTTTTGACTGGAAAACATATTACAAGAGCTTTGGTTTGAATGATGATTGACACTCTCATTTCCTCATCATAAAAAATCTAAAAGAAAGGTAGGGTGTACAAAGTCATCCCATTTTACAGAGGCACAAACTGAGGCACAGTAGGGTTAATGGACATGGGCATAGTTGCCTGGTTACTGGCAAAATTGACTCCACTGTCCAAATCATCTGACTTGTGGTCCTAAAAATGAAATATCAATTTTTCAACTACCAGTCTCCATATGTAAGATTCTTTGAAACTTGCATGAAGTTCACTGACTTTCAAACAAGTGATAGGGCACCGATGCGTGTGTGCATGCAATCACACACACACACACACACAGAGGCATGCATGCACACACACCAAAATAAAATAATGAAATACAAAATCAATTACTCTTTAGACAATGATTTCTGCCACTGTATTTTCTTCCTGTGCTTTAGGCACTAAGGCATTCGTCCTATTTGTTATCTGCCTATTTTTATGTTTTGTATTAGCACATTGTGCTATTCTGGCCCAGAAAATTGCACAGCAAGTTCCTGCCTGAATGTCTGAGATACGTCATTCTTTTATTTTGTTCACACTGTGGTTCAAAGTGTGTCATAACGACACCAGCCCCGCTTCTTTTCCTCTAGCAATATTTGCTGCCCCCTAGAGGTAAGTGAGAAAATACGTGCAGCAGGGTTCTTTTGAAGGGGACCCTGCCTCCACGTCTTACAGGCTGTGTGACTTAACTTGACTTCACCCTCTTGTGTTTCAGTTTCCACCTTTGCAGAAACCTCATACCATTGTTGTGAAGATGACAGTAGAAAACACAAGAAATCATCTGGAGAGAGCCTAATGCACACCTGTGGTCAACAAATGGGAGGAGGGCTTCGTACTGTGTCGGCCCACATTTGTGCTCCCTGTAGAGGGCGCCCTTTCTTCAGGGTCGTTCAAAGGGGGATGTTCGGGCCTCTTCTAATCCAACAAGGGGTGATTTTATTCCCTTTCATTAAGGACCCTGAATGGCTACCCTCAGCGTGAAAAAGCACACTCACTAGTAGCGTGAGTCCTTACCTGCATCAGCTCATCAATAGCTGAAAGCATGTTTTGATCTAGAAAGATCTGCCTCTTAGGATCCATCAAAAGCTTTGCATTCATGGCCTTGAACTCCAGCTGGTACAGCTTCAAGTCCTCATAGATACTACTAAGGCACAGGGTCTGAGTGACATGACAAAACGGTAAAGAAACCATTGAAATGGACTAAAAACATTTCCTCTGCTGCAGTGAAGGAAAAAGTGGGGTTTCTTACCATGGGAAGAGAGGTCTTTCTGGAAGCCAGGCAACCCCCATTCTAGAGGGAAGAATAATCAGACATCAGTAACTTGAATTCATCACATGGGAAGAAATCTTTAAGTTTTTACTTACAGTTATGAAAGAAGTATGACCAGAAGCCAGGCAGCTCTCATTCTAGAGACAAAAAGCACATATCACAGATATTAATTCTTTAAATTTTTTATTTTAATACAAGTAGATATTAATAAAGGAAATATTAAAAAGCATTCTTCTTACTTCTATGAAAAAGCCAAAATTTCATAACAAAATAATTACCGAATAACAATAATTAATACACTATGTATCCTAATCTTAAAAGAATGGCCAAAATGTTACTTAGAGTACAAATTATAGACAAAAATACTCTCTCTTACAAAGAAGAAACAAGCAGATAAGAGCACAAAACTTTCTCTTCAATGAACTAAGAGAAACTAGTTAAATGAAACAAATTAGCATATATATTCTCAATATAAATCTTTCTGATGTTTCACCTGAAACTTAAAATTAGGGAAAAACATAATGTAAAATCCATTATTTTAAGTATTGTTAAGGGCATAATTTAGGGATTTTAAGTATATTTACACTGTTGTGACAAAATTTGCTTTTTATAATCTTTTTCACTATCTAATTTATTTCTTATTTATTTATTTGTCTATCGAGACAGGGTCTTGCTATGTAGTCCAGGCCATGGAGCCCAGGCTGGCCTCGAACTTGTGGCAATACTCCTACCTCAGCCTCGAGAGTGCTGGGATTACAAGCACGCACCATGACACCCAGCTCTCGAGATCTAACTTCAGATGGGCACAAGAAACAGGCAAGTTTTTGGCAGCTGAATTTTGGTGCACAACTCTCCACCTTGTTGTGTACCTGGGGAGGAAAGTCTTCCATACCTTGACTAGTTCCAGCGGCACACAGGCCTTCACTGTGCTGGTTTTGTCTTCTGTGATATCTTCATGATCGATCTCTTCAGGAGTACAGGAGTAAAATTCTAGGGTTTGTCTGGCCTATTAAAAATCATGAAGAGAAGCTCAATTGTTACTACTAATAAAGTGCCCGACTGGAGCCAGCTGCCCTTCACCCCGGTCTCCTTCAGCAGCAGGAAATTTGGGATCTTCACAAGGTAAAATAGGCCACTTAAATTCTCCTGGTCTCTCTCCTCTCCCTCAGCATAGAACGTGTTTTTCTGTTTAACTTCTCTTCCCCTTATATAAGCACTGTAAGTCATCCCAGCAGGCTGTGTAATCAGCATCTACAGCACACTGTGACACTTGCTTCCGGTTAAAACCACTTGTTCTTTTGCCAAAGTGCCTGCTTTGTGAATATATTTCTCGAGTATACTTCTACAGGGGTACTGTTAAGGTCACAGCTTGATGGATCTAACAGACCTGCAAACCCTAAAGACTAACTGAGATTTAATTTGCGGTACAAACACATGCAGTCCACATAACAGAGATGCCATCTTCCTGGCATGCTGTCAGGCACTGTTGAACAGAATTATGCAAAGAATTTTAAGAAGTCAATGACTTTGTGATTGAAGCTTGAGATTATTTTTCCAGGCAACAAGCCTGATGTGTACCAGGGACTACGGTACTAAGGGACATGAGGAAGAAAAGGACTGTCGTATGCTCTGCTGGATTTTCAGTTTAACTGTGAGGACAAGCACAGAGCGAACACTCGTCAGCCTTGAGAAGTCAGGGCAGTAAGACTCTCGGAGAGGCAGGGAGATCGCCACTTGCAGGAAGAGGATTGGAGCGTTGTGGACAGAGAAGGGGCGTTTCAGGCTGAGAGGACTGTGTGAGTCATGAGCCAAGGCTGGAAGAACAGAACACATTTGGGCCCCAGCAGTACAATCGCTCTCTGTGGCAGGTAGTCTAATGCCCTCACCTCTAAAGATGCCCACTTCTCCAGCCCTGGAACTGAGCACTATGTTCTGTGACACAACAAAGAGGGAATTAAGGTGCAGGTGACCTTCAGGTTGCTAATCAGCCAAGTTCATAGCAGAGAGGCTGTCCTGGGGATCGAGGTGGCCCCACTGCAACCCACAGGGTCTTTGTGGGTGGGAGAGGGAGACAGAGGAGTTAGTCAGAGTGACACAGCGAGAGGAAGAGTAGAGCACCCCTCCCTGGCTTTAATTTTCCTTTTACTGGCGGGAATGGAACCTAGGGCCTCAGGCATGCCAGGCAAGCACTCTCTCAGGGAGCTAACCTCCAGTGCTGGCTTTGAAGGTACAAGGGAGCCTGAGGCCAGAGCGCAACAGCGTCTAGAATCTGGAAAAGGTCGGGAACACGTTCTCCTGCTCTCCCAAAGGAATGCAAGGACTGCAGGTACTGATTTTAGCCCAGTGGGCCCACCTCGGACTTCTGCCCTGAGCTATAAGATACTACAAAGAAGCAACAAGTATATCATGTACAGGTACAAATCCCCAATGATGAATGTTATCAATATGTACATCGAAAATATACCATTAAAATAAAAGAATACATTATTTTAAAGCCAATAAATTTGTAGTAATCTGTGACAACGGCAACAGAAAATGCACACACTGCTCCTGAGGTGCCTAACAGCCCTGGGCAACCATGATTTAAGCAGGTTAGAGAGAGAGGAGGGCAGAGAGAGAGAGGAAGGGAGACAGAGAGAAAGAGAGAGAGGCAGAGAGAGAGAGAGAGAAAGAGAGAGAGAGAGAGAGTGAGGTGGGTCCTGTGTGGGTCTTCAGATCTTTTTGAAGAAAAGCTGAAAACTTAGATTCCTACATGAAAGGCTGAATTTTTCAATGGCATCAAACTCAAATATCAAAATAAAATAAAAACAACGTGTGTCACACTTTACAAGTCTATGGGTCTATGAATCCCAGGCACCTGCCACCTCAGTTTTCTGCAGCAGCTGGTAAGTTTGTTCTGGTGAATTTGACATCATGGTATAAAAAACATCAAATTGAATTCTGTTATGTTGCGACCTTCAGCACTACGTCTGGGAGTAGAAGAGTTAGCTTTATCACATACAGCATCTATTTAAATTGGAGCACCTACATCTTATCCTTATCAAACCTTTTTCCAGGAAACAAAGCACCTATCTGGTCGGGCTTCACTTGCTGAGCCCCCTTTTTAATTAAGATTGATTGAACCACGAGGCATAATTGGCAGCTTGGAGCTTATTTTAAAATTTTCAAGAAAGAGGTACTGGAGACCAAGAAGGTAGAAGGACACATTCTTTTTTTCTTTGCTTTGCTTTTTTTTTTTTTTGCTGTTCTGGAGATGCAGCTGGAACCCAGCTTCTCATAGCAAAGCACACAGTCCAGCACTGAGCTACCCACCCTCAGGATATCCGTTAAAGCACTGGTCTTTGCTATAGCCTTGTGCAGTAAAAGCGAGAGCTAATTGGAGCAGTTTTAATAAAAAGGAATAGATTTTTTTGCATTAAAATATGAAATCTAAAAAAGAAGAATGATGCTGTAAAGAAAATTGAATGACTCTCCTCTAAAACGTGAAGGCTGGACGTGCAGTCACCGCCCTCCCTGAGGTGTGTTGTTCTGATACGCAATGTCACCACACTGAATGCTGGCAGGCAACTGAAGCACATCTAATTCCACCTCATAGCTCAGACAGCACAGAGAATACATCTAATGACTGGCTTCTGGACCAACACGCAATGTCAGAAAAACAGTGTGCACCTGACAAAATTCCATCCATGTTGGCAGACCGTGGAAAACACTAAATATACTTTCCTCTCTGTAGACACAGCCAAAATGAACACCGTTTTAATTTATTACCACCCTTGCTGTCTCTGGGGACACAATTTTAATGAGACTCTAGTTAGCAGTCCAGGCATGTGTGAAGTTCCTGGCCCCTGCTGACAGCTACTGATGAGCTGCACTTTCCACGAAGTTCCTTGGGGTCCCAGTGTGGATGGTGTCAGGGCCGGGAGAAGGACACTGCGGGCCTCACCTTCTGAAGTGTGCTGCTGACCGCCCTCAGCAGGGTTTGGGAGTGGTTAAGGCACCGGAACGTTTCTGCGACTGGTGTGGCCCTGGGGAGGTTCCTGGCCAAACCGAAGTGGACCAGGAGGACAAATGTGGCCACGAGGAGGAAGCCTGGAAGGGAGGCAAGGCGGGCTGAGCGGCTTGTCAGCGGGTTTGACTTGCTACTACCTTCCAGACATCCTGGTCCTCTGTACTCCTCCATCCCTGGCGCTAACCTCCCTCCTCCCCAGTTCCTGCACCTTCCTCCACATGTGAGAGATGGATCAAGGTTTTGGAGAGCAGCCCTCTGTCCTAGGGCTAGAAGCTAGCTCCCCAGGAGTGCCCAGGATGAACCGGGACGAGGTGTTGGACTCAGCGCTCCCTCAGAAAAAGCCCTCACTTTTGGAGAGGGAAACTGAGGCCAGGCAGTTGAGGGACTGGCTCAGCCTCACGCCACTGTGCTCTGAAAGCAGCAGAGTGAGAAAGCCCGTTTGCAGCTGGCTGTGATCTGCCTTCTTACAGCGGTAGCTCCCAGGCTGGGACTGCCCAGGGCTGCCGATCGCCCGCCAGGCCCCCCTGGCCAGCCCGGCTTCCTGCCCCCTCCTCCCGAGGCCGCCCGCCGGCTACTCACTGCGCGAAGGACGCATGCCGAGGCGGCGGCGCTGGACGCTGGACGCGGGCGGTGGGCGCGGCAGGTGAAGCGGCGGTTGGCAGCGGATCCAGGGGGCCACATTTTTATAATTGCCCCCAGGCGCGGCAGGACTTTCCCAGGACGAGGGCTCTTGCTTTCTCTCTCTGTCTCCCACTACATCAGCTTCTCAGTGACACGTGCGGTCGTCCGGCCCGCGGGGCTGGCGGCGCTTTCGGATTAACTCGGAGTGCCCGGCGGCAGCCGTTCGGGGACCGTCCCACCGACTCCCACGGCGCCCGAGCGAAAGCGAAATCGGCGCTCAGTCGCTCCCCCCACATCCTCGGTCCCTCCCGGCCTCTTCCAGAAGCCCCCGCCCCAGCCACCGCACCCCACCCGCCAGCGCGCAGCGCCCCCTGAAGGAGCATAGGAGAAGTGACCCCGCGGGCCATCTTCTGTAGGAGGGCTGTGCACCGAGATGGGGACCACCTGGCTGGTTCTGGATGAAGGAGGCACATCGCTCATTCACCATCCTTTCCCTCAGATGGCCCAGTCTGTGCCAGGCCCGACGTTGTGCTAGGCCTTTGGGGGTGTTCCCACACCAAATCTCCAAATCCGATGTCCTGTTCACAGGACCGCTCTCTTTTGGGGGGTGGTGTTGGTGGTGCTGGGAATCGACCTTAGGACCTCGCGCTTGCGCTTGCTAGGCAAATGCTCTACCGCTGAGGTAAATCCCCAACCCTTCATAGGGACTCTTTTAAACGTGAAGTCAAACCAGGGTGGCTCCACAGTAGGTATGCTATTAGGGAATTTGGTTTCTGACAGCGTGGGAGAGAACAGTTAGGGTTTGGCGGGTTGGGCACGCACGATCCTGGGAGGAAAGGCTCAGAATGAGCATGCGGCTGAGCACAAACAATGGGGTCCTGGTGGCAGCAAAGGCTCCTAGGAGCAGCGCCCCAGACCTGGGTGTGAAAGGACAAGTGGGCGTTCGACGGCTTCCAGTGGGATGGGGTGCAAGTTCTAGCTCTGGAAACAGGACCCAGAGCACAGTCAGGCCGAGTGGAGGACTATAGGGGCTGGGGGCACTCCCGTCCCTGCAGAGTGAGAGCGGACGGCTGGAAGGGCCTGGTGGTGAGGGTAGTACCTGTCATACTCAGGAGTGTGCTTCTAGAAGCTCTGAGGGTGGCGGGAGCCTTCTAGGGTTCTAGGATGTGGTTGGATTTGTGTGATGGAAAGATCCCTTCAGTCAGAGTGTGGAGGAGGGATCCCAGGGGTCAGCGGCAGAGCAGAGGGAGCAGTCGGCAGGGGGTTGCCACTTCTTCAGGATGGAGAACCGAGGGCAAGCACAATGGAGTCTCAGGGTGGCAGTAGACCAGAACTTGGTGGTTTCTCAGGTGGGAGGGAGAGAAAGGCACTGGGAATGGCTGAATGGAGGTTGTCCTAGCTCCTTCAGCAGAGGTTTCTGTAAGAGGGGAGTGAGTTTGGAGCAGGCAAGGAAAACTGTTTTGGAGGTGTTGAGTGTGAGGTTTTTGTGGGACTTTTCAGTTCACTCATTTCAACTAAAAGCATTAGGCATTGTGTGTGTGTGTGTGTGTGTGTGTGTGTGTGTGTGTGTGTGTCTAGGGGGTGTTTGTCCATCAATTTGGAGCCTCCAGTGGATCTGGCTGCACTCAGGCCTGAGGAACTCACATCTGGAGCTGCTACCTTTGTACAGATGTGCCAGTCTCGATGATGAAATGACTATTTGGGTGCTTCTTCCTTCTTGTCTGTGGGTCCCATGGAAGTGTGGATGGAGGAGTTCAGTGTAAGCCTTGAGACGCTGTCCTGAACACTCAGCAGGGCTGACCTCTGCTGAAGATGGGGTGACGAGGCCAATGAGGAGAAAGTCAGACTAGCCCTGGTCTGCCCCTCCCAGGCTCAGTTGTTGGCATCAGCCTCCCAGGGTGAATCATCTGCTCGAAGGTGATGAGTGGTACTATAGGGACTTTTAGATGTGTATGAAATAAGAGATGTGGCTAGTCATGAAGGCCCCTTCCAGTGCTACTGTCTGTGAATTACCCCATGGGGACATAGACCAATTGGCTGCCAGAAACAATAGTGGGTAGTAGTTTGTGTGAAATAAATGACAGGTGCAGAGCTGTGTTGTGCCACAGGGGTTTAGGATGGAGTTAAAAGTACTTAAAGTCAGAATGAAGTTGAGTTTAATCACAGCTGAGCTATTTCTCCCCTGGAAGGGCTATCTCCTATGGAAAAGTAATTTCTGTCCTGAACACTCAGCAGGGCTGACCTCTGCTGAAGATGGAGTGACGAGGTCAATGAGGAGAAAGTTAGACTAGCCCTGGTCCGTCCCCCCGCCCCCAGGCTCAGTTGTTCATACAGAGATGAAGCAGGACCTCTGTTCAGAATGAATTTTTGCATCAGGTATAGTTTCTAACCTACACACTACACATCTGTGAAACATTTTCCTGACATATTGTATATATTCTAGCCAAGATGAAACAAATGCTTTCTTCAAAGCAATAATGTTACTTTTCTATAAGAGACCATGTTTGCCCATTATTACTACTACATAGTGTCCAGCTCTGTATTAGAGATTTTGGCCAATGCTGTAAGGAAAGAAAAAGAAATGAGAGATTTAGACATTGGAAAGGAAAAGCTATAACTGTTAGTTTTGGAAAGGTGATATATGAAACCAACCAAATAAACCAACCAACCAACAAACCAGAATAAGTAGACCAACTAGTAGAAATTAAAAAGAGAATTCAGTAACTTTGCGCGATACCCATCTCTTCTTTTAAAAAACCAACCAAGCTGGGGATGTAGCTCAGTGGCAGAGCATGTGCCTGGCATTTACTAGGATCTGGACTGAATACACAGCACCACAAAATATTAAAAAAAGAAAAGAAAATTAAAAGTCAACCGAATTTTTCTCCATTTGCAAAAAGCCAATTAGGAAATACTAAAAAGAATGTAAAATTCACGGTATCAGCTAAACTATAAAGTAGTTGACTGTAGAGAAAGAGGCAGTGCAGGGTTTAAGTGTAAGGACTTTAAATTATTGGAATCCAGGCTCTGCTACTTACTTGCAGTGTGTTCTTAGGAAAGTTAGTTCTCTCCCTGTGCTCAATTTCCTGGTCTGGGAAGTGATAACAAAAATACCTGTAATAAATATAGAGTTGCGGCTATTACATGAGTTAGCTTACCTATGGAAGAATCTTTGGGGAAAAATGTAAAGGTTTAAGTAAAAATATAGTGTGATTTAACCAAATAATTCCATACCCTTGCATGGAAAGTCTCAAAAAGCTTATGTCTCTTCTAATTAATTTACATATTTGATGGAATACCAATATGAATTATGAATAAATCTGAGAAATTTAGTAATAAATTTACCCTAAAATGTATGTGTAAGACTAAAGCCCATGAATATCTAAGCTAAACTTTTAAAAGAACAATAAACAAACAGACTAACCTTGTCTGATATGAAAATGGTTCAAAAAACATTTCAAAGCAACAGTAATAAAAATAGAGATATTGACAAAATAATGGACATATAGATCATTTAAAAATAGACAAATTAGAGATAGAATAATACATATAGGTGTTTAGTATAAGACACAAGCGATACTCAGATCACTGGGGAAAGTATGAAGCGTTTACTAGAAAACTTGCACTACCTCTGCCCTTTGTGGCCAGTGCTAAAGTGGCACTGGGAGAACAAAGCTCAATTCATTTGTGACTTCTGGCTGAAGCAAGGACCATAAAAGGCATGTCAGTGAGCCTGCCTGCAACGGCAGGAAGATTATTCTTCCTGTCTTTCTGAAGAGCTGTGATAGAAATATGATGTCTCATTCTGCCCATCTGAAAGGATGATGAAACTCAAGTTGTGTGAGGACACTATAAAGGTGAGCAAATTGGTGGTGTAGTCCAGGTTTACAGAAGAGATATGTCACTTGCACCATCTGGGACCATGGGAAAGGCTAATGGCACAACTGTCCATGTGGGGATTTGCTCTAGCGAGGTGTTGATCACCAGGCTGAAACTGGACAAAGACCACGAAAATATCCTTGAAGAAAAGCCAAACTTTTCCAAGTAGGAAAAGGAAAGGGCAAATATAAGGAAGAAACAGTTGAGGAATAGAGCAATCTTATACGTGGCTTTTTCTCTTCCCCATTTGCTCCCCCTCCTCCTCCCTCTTCTTCTTCCTCAGGGTCTCCCGTTGTTGACCAGTCCGGTCCTGAACTTCCAGGCTCAAGTGATCTGCTCATTGTAGCTAGGATTACAGGCCTGTGCCACCATGCTCAGCTATTCCTGATAAATAGACAAGTTCGTAGTCATAGGCCCCAAACAGATGACTTCGAACTACGTCTTTGGTGCCATAGTTTAGGGTAACAGCCTGTCCTTGGAAGAAGTGAAATCCTAAAGGGACTTGTGCTGAACTGAAGCCATAGATCTGCACCTCTAGGTCAGCACTGTAGATGGTAGGGTGCTTCGGAGCATGACAAGGACTTTGCCTTCAGTTTTCCTGTCATTCTAGTCCATAGCTGACATTGAATTTGAGCATATCGGTTGGTGCCTGCATGACATCAGGTAACTGGGGATCCAGGACAGCTCCAGTCCTAAAAATTGTGCTATCAGAGGTAAAAAGGGGAGCTTAAATGCCTTGTTATATAGTGAGCCCGAGCATGACATACTGAGGAACCTGGTTCTATGGAGCTTTCTTCTTTGGTGAAGAATTGACTCAGAGAAGGAGGAAAAGGAGTGAGTGAGTCAAGCCAGAAAAACATGGAAGGAACTTGGAACCTGTGATCCAAAGACCTAAA
>PVJO010016106.1:0-43025 GCA_004026905.1 Hystrix cristata | reverse complement strand
AGGGATTTACATTCCAAATTTAGAAATTAGCATATAAAAATTAAGAAATGTATTATATTGGGAAAGGGAAGACAATGTCCAAATGGGAAAGGAAACAAGTGAGGGGGAGGGGGAAAGGAATGGGGGGACAAGAGAAATAAGAAATGGAAGGAAAAAATGGAAACAAAGTTTTTGTAAATAAGAAAGGAGGAGGGGTGAAGGGAAGGGAGGGGAATGGGAATGGGAAAAAAGAAGCAACAAGATATATCATGTACAGGTACAAATCCCCTATGATGAGTGTTATCACTATGTACATCTAAAATATACCATTAAAATAAAATAAAATTTAAAAAAATTAAGAAATATACATAAGATGTTTTGTTAAGGAATATCAGAGAAAATTCATTGATGAATGAGTATGTCGAAAACATGTTTAGTTATAAAGACCCTATGGATCCCACAGTGTTTGAAATGAATTAGGGATCAGAATTCAGAAAATCTAACAGCCAAAGACTATTATGGATAGTGAGATAGCATCCCAAGAATCTTTCTACTTCCAGAAAGCTTGGTGGAATGACTTGAAAGCAACAGTGGGAGAATGGATCTGCAAGAGTGAGTCTATCATTCAAGGTATCTAAGCACGCTGTGCTGCCCTGACCACAGCTTTTGCCAGAACTCTAGACTTCTTTCTTCAGTACTAGAGTACACCTGGCAGAAAGTCTTCTGAAGTCAGCTTCCTTTGAGAATTACCTCGGTGGAAAGTGCCACCTTGCCCAGGGTCACATCTCCCAGTTCCAGGCCCCTTGCCTCAACTCAGGACATTTCTTAAGGGCTAGCCTAGCCCCAGAGTCCTCCACGGGGTCAATAGAAGCCCTCAGTAAGACAGCTTGACTTACTTATCTGTCTAATCTTGCTTCTTTCCCTTCACTTTTCTTCCATGGGTGTTGATTCCAAGAACATTTGCTTACATCCTGCATAATAATCTCCATGTCAGACTGTTTCCCGGGTAATCCAACCTGCTACAACTGAGTCACTAGAAAGAGTCACTAGTGAGAGAGCAGACACTGAGGTGGGATAGTGCACTGGATCACCCTACCTGCTGACAGTGAGCAGGTAGGATCACCCTACTTCTCATAAGGGATGGAGTAAAGATGGGTTCAGGCACAAGGTAGCAGAGCGATAGTTAAAACTTTCACCCGAGATGAACTGGAATAATGCTCTGGTACCATGAATTCTGCCAGACATTTGAGAAATATAGGGAAAATATTAACTGTAAGAACAGTGAAACTATGTTTCTATTGCTAACTACAGTAGACTCTGTAACAAAAGATGAATAATTCTGGAAGTAATTATTTGCAGTTAAACGTGAAGATCAGAAGGCCTCCTTGGAGCAAATACAGAAATACTCATCAAAGATCACTCCATTCATATAGATCTTCCTTAATTTCTTTAAGCAAGGTTTTATAGTTTTTAATGTGCAGATTTTACATATATTTTGCTAAATTTGTCCCTGTTTACTTGTTATCTGACGCTATTGTAGTTAATTGATACTATACTGATCACGTACCCTACTACCTTGCTAAATCTATTATTTCTAGTAAGTTTTATAGATTCATTAAAATTCTTTATATATGTCATTTCATCTAACTATAAAGAAATTTTTACTTCTTTCTTTCCAATCTATATGCCTCTTTTTCTTGCTTTATTTTGCACTAATTAGGACCTATGGTATAAGGTTGATTTAGAAACTAAAAGTGAACATCTTTCTCAATCTTTGGGTGAAAAAACTGAGTCCTTCACTATTATGTATGATGTTAGCCCCAGGTGTTTTGTTAGATGCCTTTTATCAGGTTGAGAATATTCTCTTTTATAACTAGTTGGCTGAGATAAATAAATATATTTAAATGTTTAAATGACAGTAAATGCATCATGTTCTTTTTTTATTTATTAAAAATGATAATATGATTCATCCCATTTGTTCCTCTAATTTAGTAACTTAATGGCTTGATTTTTAAAAGTTAAATCAACCTTGGATTCCTGGAACAAATTACAGTTAAAGATTATGGTGTAGTCTCGTTTGCATATCTGCCTGAATTTGTGTTTAATAAATTTTATGTCCACTAGATACACTGTTTTGCAATCATTACCTCCTGCATGTCCTCCTCAGCCTTCTTTTCAGTGTCTTTGTTTAGTTTTGGTATTAGAATGATGCTGTCTCCTAACATGAGATGGAAACATGTTTCTTCTATTTTCTAGAGACTATCAATAAGATTGGCATCATTTTTCCTTAAATATTTCACACAATTTACCAATGTAGCCATATGGTCTTATAATATTCCTTATAAGAATACCTTTAATTACAAATAAAAATTACTTAATACAGGGTTATCCAAATTTTAACAATAAACATAGGGCTATTTCTTCTTGAGTGTTGGTCATTCTTTTCTAAAGAAATGTATAGATTTAGGGTTGAGGATTTGGCTCAGTAGTAGAGTACTTGCCTAGTAAGTAAGGCCCTGAGTTTGATCCCCAGAACTCCCACCTCCAAAAAGAAATGTATACATTTTATCTAAATTGTTAAGTCTATTAGCATATATTTGTTTTGTGAATAAGTTTGACCTCATTGCAGCCATCTTTTTGCAAGGGTGGGGGGTAGTGCTGGGGATCAAGCTTAGGGCCTTGCGGCTTGCTAGGCAAGCTCTCTACCACTGAGCTAAATCCCCAGCCCCTACTGCGGCCATCTTGAGTTGTAACCACTGTGAATGCCCCTGAGTGACCCTGGTCTGACTTCCTCATATAGTTTTCCGGAATGCTACAAAACAAAACCATTAAAGTGATACATGAAGCTTTACAACTGGACTCCAGCACCATCAGCACCAAAAATGTGCTTGATTCTCTCCCTTTTTAAGAGACAAGTTCACACTATGTTGTCCACCTGGCTTCTAAGTCCTGGGCTTAAGTGATCCTCCTGTCTCATCCTCCTGTGTAACTGGGTCTATAGGTGTACATCTCTGTTTCCAGCTTGCCTGGCATCTTTAACAGCAGTTTTAGATAAACCAGCTATATTCTAGTTTGGATGAAGTCACTTTTTCACTGGCCCCTATATAAATCTCCTTCCTCTGATCCAAATTACACGGATCCACCTGTTTTGCTGCCACCCATGACTGTATTAGTTACTTTCCTAGAGTCAATGGTTTGCAAGGTAGCAGATTTAATACAGGACAACTACAAGTTACAACACTCACCCACAAGCCAAATGCAGTTAGAGTGGAGGATGTCTAGGTGTGCGTTGGAGTCCCAAAAAGTCCAGTCGAGGGCTGGGAGCTCACAGCATTGTCTCGTGTATGTCCGTTTCTGCGTTAAAAGGCTGATGAATTTGTACTGAAGCCAGGATACAATGGTCAAGGTGGAGATAAAGACGAGAGTTCCACCAAAGCCAACAGCAACCATCTTGAACAACAGCAAGACTGCGAGCTCCTCCTTCAAGGAGAACAGCTGAGTTCACTTCAAGGAAACCAGCAGCAACGGAACTCCTCCTGGGAGACAGCTGTCCCCCATCTTCTGCTCCTGTTCTCTTTTATATCGTGTCAGCAACAATCCTCAGGTGGATCTTCTACACCCAGAACCAGGATAACTCAGTTCAGCTGGGCCTTCCTCCTCACACTGGCCATATCAGTCCACCACCATGAGCATGCTTCTCTGAACAAGTTCAAAACAAACTGCACTCAGCACCATCCCAGATCTGTCTACTTCTTTCTTCTTAATAACTGGTTCTCATTTACTGAGACCAAATTTTTCTAGAGCAATTATTCATTACTATTTCTGTAACATCCCTTCCCTATACCTGGTACTGGATATTGATTTAGGGCTTTCACATGGAGAGAAAACCCTATCCCTTTCACTTTTCTTGTTTTTTGTTTTTTGGTTTTTTGCTCAGGCTGAGCTCAAATTTTTTATACTCCCGCCTCAGCTTCCCAGAGTACTATATTATATGCACCAACATGCCCTCTTTTCAATATTCTTTTAAGGTCTTTAGGCTCAGTAGTGATATGCCCTTGTCCATTCCCAATATTAGTAATTTAGTTTTACTCTTAATTTTTGTTGTTCTGTCTAACTTGAGGTTAATCTATTTTACCGGTTTTTTTTAGAATAAAGCAACTTTTTGTTTCATTGTTTTTTCATTTTACTGATTTCCAAATTTTTCATTACTATAATAATTAATGCATATTAATTACACAAATTTTCTGTGATAGTTCTATACACCCTGTTCTGGTTTTAGATCCAAACGGTAACAGTCTCGTGTGCTCAGAGGTGGAGCTTTTATAAGGTGATTGGATCATGGGGTGCCAGACTCATCAGTGGATCAATCCATTTATGAGTTCATAGCCCAGTACTGTTAGTGGTGGGCCTGGTCCGAAGAGATGAGTTACTGGGGTATAACCTGAAAGGGTCTATTCTTGTCCCTGGCTCCTCCCTTCTCTCTCCGTTTCCTATCTGCCATGGGGTAATCAACTGTCCTCCATTATGTCCTCCTACCATGGTGTTTCTGCCCTGGGGCTATCTGACAATGACTGAACCTGCTGAACTATGAGCCAAATAAACCTCTCTTCTTTCAAGTTTCATGTGTCAGATATTTGGTCCCCAGGAAGGGACAGTGACTAATACACATATCATATCTCATTCTTTGCTCAACTCCACCCTACCAAAGTCCCTGTTTTTCTTCCCCTTCAGGTCTTCAGGAGTTTTTTTGGTTTTGTTTTTGGTTTTGGTTTTTTGTAGTTTCCACATATTAGAGAAACATGCAAGACTTGTCTTTCTGAATCTGACTTCTTTAACTTAACTTCCTCCAGTTCCATCCATTTTCCTGCAGTTCCTACCATTTTCATGATAGGATTTCATGACTGTTTATGGCGGAATAATATTCCCAATGTGTGCATATACAGATTTTCTTCATCCATTCACCTTTGCTGGGCACTTCAGCCGTTTCCAATTCTTGGTAATTGTGAGTAGTGCCACAAAACATAGTGCAAGTATTTCTTCTGCATGCTGACTTCATTGCCTTCAATATATACCCAAGAGTGTTATAGCTGGGTTATATGATTGCTCTATTTTTAATTTTTTAAGGGACCTCTGTATTATTTTTCCACAGTGGTTCTACTAATTTACATTCTCACCAACAGTGTACCAGGCTTCCTTTTTCCCCATATCTTCACCAGCATTTGTTATTTTTTCTTTCGTTTTGTTTTTGAAAACAGCCATTCTGACTACAGTAAGATGGAATCCTAATTTTGATTTGTACTTTTCTGATAGCTAAATATATTGAGCATTTTTTCATGTATTTATTAACCATGTGTATTTCTTCTTTTGAGAATAATCTGTTCAGATCTTTAGCCCATTTGTTGATTGGATACTTGTTCTTTTGTTAGCTTTTTTTGTGTGTGCTGGGGATCAAACTCAGGATCTTGTGCTTGCTAGGCAAGTGCTCTAACCACTGAACTAAATCCCCAGCCAGCTTTTTAGAGTTCTTTATACATTATGCATATTAATTGTCAGAAATATAGCTGGCAAAGATTTCTTCCTATTCTGTAAGTTTTATTTTCACTTTATTGTTTCCTTTGCTGTGCAGAAGCTTTTTAATCTGTTGTGATCCTATTCATCAATTTTGCTTTAATTTCCTCACCTACTGAAATTAGTTTCAGGAACTCTTTGCCCATGTCAATATATTGAAGTATTTTCCCTATGTTTTCCTCAAGTAGTTTTATTGTTTCATGTCTTATCTTATAGTATTTAATCCACTTTGAGTTTATTTTTTAGAAGGCGAGATGTAAGTGCCTACCTCCAATCTCCTACATGTAGATATCCAGTTTTCCCAGCATCATTTGTTGGAAAGGCTTTCTTTCCTCCAAAGTGTGTTTTTGGCACCATTTTCCAAAAATCAGATGGCTGCAGATGTGTGGGATTATTTCTAGGTTCTCTCTTCCATTCCATTGGCCTGTCTGTCTTTAATGCCAATATGCAATTGTTTTCTTTTTTTAATATGGCCCTGCAGTGTATTTTGAAATAAGGTATTGTGGTGCCTCTAGCATTGCTTTCCCCCACCCTGTCCAATCTTCTCTTTATTATTTACTTGTATTTCTAGTTTCCTAAGATGAAAACTTAGTTGACCAACTTTAGACTTTTCTTTTTTCCAAAGCTGTATGTTTTGCTCTAAACTACATGCCAAAATTTGATGTACAGTATTTGCTCCTTGTTTCTGTGGAGGATACATTTCAAGGCCTCAGTGAATGCTTGAAAACACAGGTAATGCATTATATAGATACAGTATTGTGTTATTTCCTCTACTTCCATATCTATGTAATGTTTAATTCGTAAGTTAGACACAGTAAGAGATCAACAACAATAACAGTAAATGTTTTTTTCTTTTTTTCTTTTTTTTTTTTTTTGGTGCTGGGGATCGAACTCAGGGCCTTGCGCTTGCTAGGCAAACACTCTAACCACTGAGCTAAATTCCCAGCTCAATAACAGTAAATTGAATGATTATAACAATATAGTGTAATAAATGTTATGTGAATGTGGTTTTTTTTTTTGAGACAGAGTATCACTATGTAGTTCAGTCTGGCCTCAAATTCACAGTAATCCTCCAGCCTCAGCCTCTTGAGGGCTAGGATTACAGGCATACACCACCATGCCTGCCTGTCTCTCTCTTTCATTCAAAATATTTTATGCACTCAGCCTTCTGTTCCTGGTCTGATGTAGGACAATACAAGATCTATGTGATAAGATGAAGGGAAGTGAATGACTAGCCAATTACCACGTACTGTGGCTAACTTCTTCAGTCGAAGGTGCAATAACAAAATTAGAACAAATTTCTTTCTCCTTATTCATGCTTTCATGGGGAGAAGACTCTTAGCATAGATCTTGGTAACCTCAGTGTATGATTTTTTTCCTTCCCTAGGAAGTCAGTAATGTTCACCTTTTCACTTAGAGGAAGCACTTTACAGCTTCTCTTTGGCATATCTGAGCTCTCAGCAACGCCACTTTTGTGCTTTAGACACTTTAGAAGTGAACAAGGTTTACTTGAACACAAACACTGATACTGTAACAGTCATTCTGATGGTCAAGAGGCTAGTAAGTGATGAATGGGCAAGTAACATATAGTGAGTCCTGTGTGTTTAAAATCCAGTCATTGAATGTGGATTGCCCCTGTGGGAAGGGGTGTGACTTTGTGCAAGGTGGCACTAGATTTTAATTATTGATAGATTTGGGGTTAAATATATTACATGCTTTCTGCCATATAGATATTTTGTTACTTTCTTTCCCTGCCTTCTTTTGGAGTTAACTTACAGAATTTTTGAAATATCAGCTATTGATTTATTAGTTATACCTCTTTGTCTTATTGTTTTAGTGGTTCTACAAAGGTTTCCATATACATGCCTGGCGTATCATAGTCTCTACTTTTATATACTACAGCACTTCAGTTATAATCTGAACCTTTCAAGAATGGCTTCCATTTCCTTTTCCTCCACTTTGCATCACTGTTATCAGGTTTTCTACATCCATCCTAAACTCCAAAAAAACATTACTCCTACCACTACTTTAAACACTCAGTTGTGTTTTAAAGAATTTTTTTAGTCATTTTGAGACAAGCTTTCACTATATGGCCTGGGCCAGCTTCAAGCTTGTGATCTTTCTGCCTTAGTCTCCTGAGTGCTGAGTGAGAATACAGGGATGTGCACCACCCCAGCCTAAGAAAAATTTTAAATTAAGAAAAATCTTTTACTTTAGTTACATGTTCACCACTCCCAATAGTTTTACTCCTTTGTTTAAATCCAGGTTTCCATCTGGCATCATTTTCGTTTTTGTGGGATGTAACTCTCTTAGCATTTTTGACACTGTGGGTCTGCAGGCAACAAATTTTCTCAGTTTCACCTGCCTGAAAAATCCATCTCATCTTCATTTTTTGAACAATACTTTAGCTAGATAATGAATAATGGATTCATGCTTACTTTTCTCTCTTAGCAGTTTAAAGACTGCTCCTTTATATCTTGCATAGTTTCTGAGAAAATGTCTGTGAAAATAGAAGAAAATTCTATTAATTATAAGAAGCCTTACTGCAGTCCTGGCCAAACCTCGAGTGCAGTGTTGGAGATCCCTGCGTCAGACAGCCCAGTAAACTACACCTAGAACGTGACTGCGTGCACACTACAAGATGACGGATGCTAGACATAACTTCCTTCAAGTTTAGAGTGATTTACTATGCAGCAATAGCTATCTAATTCAGAGAATATCTTAAAACCTTCCACGAAGAAAAAAGTAGTTACTTGAAAAGTACCAGGAAGAAAGCATTAGATTTCCCAACAACTGTTTTTAAAATTGTACAGAGAAATTAATTCCAATAGGTAATTTGGACCAGTTAAATTCTTAATCAAATGTCAGAGCAAAATATATTATGAGTAGGAACTAAAAGAAATTATCTCCCAGGCACCCTTTTTCAATAAATTATTGGAAGATATGTTCTGCCACTATAAGAAAATTAACCAGAGAATGGAATTCGGAAACAAGTGTAACCAAACCAAAATGGTGGCAGAGAATTCCAAGACTAGAAGGGAAACCCCAACATGTCAGCTACATAACTACCAGAGTAGCCATCCACTTGGAAGTAAGGAAGCTAAAGAAGTACAGAATAGAGGATAAATAGCTGAATGCACAGTTTTTTAAAAGTTTAAAATAGTTACTTGTGGGTAGCAAGCAGTAAGTGAGGAAGGGAGCCTGGCAATTAGCAGGACAACTTGTACCTCACCCAGCTTTGTGGAAATTCTATCTCCATCACCTTCAGAACTTTCTCCATTTCCTCCCAGGCAATTTGTTTACTGAACCACAGTATGTATCCATAAGCTCTAGATTCATGCAGAATTAGTCCCAGAAGTTCAAATATTGCTAAAGGGTATCCATGTTTCTTTTACCAAATATTTGCTCTGCTTTATTTTTCATTCATTTCACTCAGGCAAACTCACTCCCAAAGGCATTGTTCATTCATTGCACCAGAAAATTTCTGCAACTGTGACTTATTGAGTGAAATCATCATGGTCAAATGAAAAAGAATATGACGAATAGCCAGGCCTGGAGACCCTAATAAGTAGATGTAAAGAACCTCATAACCCTTAGGACTTCTGGGGACTTAAAGTGTCCAAAATGACTGATTCATGCTAATACTCCAATGTGGGCCAGATAGAACTGGTGAATTACCCTGTGATTGTTTTCCCCTACCAAGAATGGAATAAGAGTTGATTTAGTACAGCTCTCAGGAAAGAGGGAGAGAGGGAGAAGAAAGAGGAGGGAGAAGAGAGGTGAGAGGGGAGAAGGAGAGAGAGTGAGGATGTCCTATCTTTCTCCACACTTATTCAGTCAGGGAGTCAGGAAAGAAACAGAATTAACTGATGGGTTGCTCCATTATGAGACTAAAGAAATGGCTGATGTGGTACCCTGGGTGTACTTTTCTACAGGACTGTTGCAGTGTCTCCTCTTGGTTCTCACTCCCTCTGGCCACGGCTCCTCAGGTTCCCAGAAGCTGTGATCCTGCAAAATCTTTCAATGTGTTTCTTTTTGTTTAAGTTTGTGTAAGTTGTGTTCCGCTCTGTCTAGAACCTCAGAATGAATCTCAACTAATACAGGAGTTAACTATGAATTAGAGTAAGTTGAATAAGGCTGTAGTTGATATGTTGATGCTGTGCCTACTTTTATTTCTATATTGAAATATCATTCTAAATCTCTCCCCAGATTTTGTAAATGCTTGTCAATCAAACCAGTATGATCTGGTAAACACCATTGACAAGTCGTAATAATTTAAAATATATTCTCCCCAGCTTTGCATCATAACATGGTGCAATGATGTAGGAAATGGATGGCCTAAAATAGATTCAAATATTATAACTATCCATGGCGATGACATTGGTGAAGGGAGATACAAACATGGAAACAGGTTAAAAGTTAATTATGAAAAAACAAAAAAATAGAGAAGTATAAGTTAAAAGAAAAGAAACAGAAACAGAACTTAAAAAGGGACAATACAAACTAAAACCCAAAGTCATTCAAAATGGTTACAAGTAATTGCATATTTTACAGTACATTTGCTTGGCTTCTTCTGACATTAGCTGGAGTCAGTTCTACTCCAGCTAGATCAATAATCTGGCTAATGTGCCAACTCATCACTATTTCTTTTAGTGGAAAAACAACAGAAGTTCCAGAATGTCTGCTATCCCTTATGGGATTATCAGGGCGAATCATAGTGGAGTCCTCCCATGCTTGGGTTGAGCTGCAAATTATCAGTGACATCTGGTCATGTAACTAGACACTATCTGCATGCAAGAGCTGAGTCCTGTGGGATTACAGTGGAAGAGACAAATTGGTTCTTTTTCAGCAACTGGTCACTTTGTACAAAAACTATTGATAATAACTGAGATATACAAAACACAAATAAACTTCCAGCTCATTGTTTCATAGGTAGCTAAAAATCACACTACAGTGGATGGATAAATACCAAAGCCTAAATACATGTTTCTGTGAATAATAGGGAAACATATTAGTTAATGTTCACTGGTATTCTGAGCTGAGGCCCAGGGACATAGCTGGATGAAGACTCTCTCCATCCCTCCCAGAGGCACCCATAGCTCTTGTGTGACACAGACGCCCTTCCCATACCTGAGATGCTTCACAGTGCCTCCTGCAAAAAGAAAGGTCATTCTCAGAAATGTTCTCGACTGCCCAGTAAAGGGGTTACTGAAGTTATTAAGTTCCTCAGATTAATACTTCTTATTTACAGTATTAGAAGACCAAACAAAACTTGAATATCCTAAAACAGGGGAGTTGCCTCTTCATTTCTTCTTTCTGTGTACAAATTAGTACTACAGTCACTCATCACTTAATGATGGGGACATCTTCTTAGAGATGCATTGTTAGGAGAGTCTATCATTGTGTAAACGTCACAAAGCACACTTACACAAACCTAGATGGTCACTCATTCAATGTGGCCTCTTGATATAACCAAGATACATGGTAAGCACAAGACAGATTGGATGACGGTGTTGTTGGCTAACACAACATATTGCTTTACAGTAAACTTTTTATAAATATACCTAAAATAATAAAAATAATAGTATGGTAAATACACCAACCAGTGACTCAGTCATTTATTTTTATTAAGTCTCCTGTGCTGTGTGAATTTTACATGCTATGTCTTCACACGACTGGCAGTGCAGGAGGTTTGCTAATGCCAGCATCACCACAAGCATCACCCCAAGCATGTAATGTGTTATACTCAGATGTCAGAGACAATAGGAAATTTTCCACTCTCTTGTAAAACCTGTGGGACCACCATCATGTGTTGCCTATCACTGGCCAAAATATTATACAATGTATAACTATATCTGACTGAGTCTTAGTTTTAAGTTTGAAACCATGATCTTTATTTCCACATGAATTTGAAGAGACAGAAACCTGAGTTCAGCTAACGAGGCTAAACGAGTCTCTTGAGTTTTTGTCAGCCTGTATCTTCCAGTGGGCCTCCCTTCCTCATTTTCCCTTTGCTGGCCTCAGTTGCCATGTACAGACGCAACTGTATTTAGTTCAGAAGACTTATTCTCTGGTAGAGACCATAAACAACATCTTTTTGTGTGGCCTCAGTTTCACCCCCACACACACACTTACACCATTCCTATAACAACCAATAAAATTAGTAACTTGGGCCCACCCTGTCCATATGTGAGCAGGGTCTTTCCAGCTTTCCTCAATTTGTGGGAACCGTTACAGTGAATGGTCTGGAAAATATGTACCAGATACACCAGGGAGAACCCCAATTTTAATTTCTTCTGTATGGATCCTGCAACTACGTTACTCTGAAACACCCAAAAGAAAACCAGGGAAATCACCATGCCAACAATACTGATTCACTATACATAAGGAAAGATAAGGCTGGAACACAAATTGTCAAGAAAGTGGGCAAAACTTCGTCAAAGAATTTTAGAGAAATCCTCCAAAAGGTTCTCTTTCTGAAATGGAAATTAAAACAACAGTGAGGTTCCATCTCCAGAAAGAATGGCTACCATCAAGAAATCAACCAAGAACAAAGGCTGGCAAGGCTGGGGGGAAGGGTAGGAACCCTTGTTCATTGTTGGTGGAAGTATAAACTGGTACAAACAATATGGAAATGAGTATGGAGATTCTTCAAAAATCAAAACTATTAGGTATTTTTACACAAGAGTTAAAGACATCATACTACGATGATGTATATATATATATCCATGTTTGGTTTTTTTTGGGTTTTTTTTGGTGCTGAGGATTGAACTCAGGGCCTTGTGCTTGTGAGGCAAGCACTCTAACCACTGAGCTAAATCCCCAGCCCTATCCATGTTTATAGCAGCACAACTCATAATAGATTTTGGCAGCACCTATATGTCTATCATAATAGATCTTGGCAGCATTTATATGTCTATCAAAAGATAAAGAAATTGTGGTAGTTAAACACAATGGAGCACTACTCTGCCATAAATAAGGATAAATTTGAGTCATTTGTAGGAATATGAATGCCTCTTGAGAATATAATGTTAAGTGAAGTAAGTCATACATATAAGCTTAAATATCACATGATTTCTCTTATATGAGAAACTCAATACATAAATAAAGTGCAAAATAAAAGACAGATAATAGGAAAAAGGAGAGAGAAATTTAATATAATTGCCTTACATGATTTGTATGTTTTTTGGCTTGTTAGTCTGGCTGTTAATCTGTATATATGATAATTTACTCTATAAGGACATACAAACAAATGAATCTGATGCTAGCAAAAGGTGAGGCTGGAAGGAAAGGGGGAAAAAAGGAATTGAGATGTGTTATGTGCGTGTACCAATTCTCTACAATGAATACAATCATCATTACTGCAAACACGTACTAATAAAAATTATAAAAATAAAAGTAAAAACCCCCAAAGGAGTTTTTCCATTTCCTGTCTAAATACAATAATACTCAAAACTCACCCAAAAAAGGACTAAACACCTTCTAATAATTGGGTTCTTCCTCTTTCTCTGCTGCCAGTGTCACTTAAACTCACTTTGTGTAAAGTCCTCAGCTTCATGCTGTTCCTTCCATTTGCAAAGATGCCAGCCAGCAACACCAGGAGCTTTGCCGCGAGTGCCTCCTAATCTCACATAAGATTAAGTCTCAAAGCATTAGCAGCAAAATCCTCAAGCCATTAAGAAGGCAGCCCCTAGAAATCATTAGGCTATTTTCTGTCCAGTCAAGGCAGAATTTTGAGTGTTTTAGAATAGATGAAAATGAAGTAAATCTTTCCTCAGATAAATCTAGATTGCAGAAGGCCAGGTGAGAAAGGAATTGTTCGTATTTAAAAAAAAAAACTCTGTCAATTGAGAAGAATACTATATATATAGTATTATATATTATATGTAATCTTTATATATACAGACCTATAAAGAAAAATTATAAAGAAAAACTTAAAGATTTTGTCACTGGACTATGATAAGATCAATTTAGAGAATCATCTAGGTTTATACATTGTAGACTTTGGTATTGTATGATATTAGTTGAGAAGAAAATGCTATATATTATAAAGTGCAAAAAGGAGAAAATAATAGATCTTAAAAGATTTAATACCATTTACTAATAATAATGGAACATGAAACTATGTAGGTACTAATATTACCGAAAACTGAGTAGTAAAAAACAGAATTGGTTGTCCATTCAGAGTTAGCACATATGAATTTTATAAACACCATATTGCACTTGGTCAGTACAATAAACCAGATAATGGCTAAAGGAAATTTTCATAGGGAACCTATAAAATTCATTTGCTTGGTTTTTTTCCCTCAACCTCCATCTTGTAAGGTAGACTCTGAAAACAGTTTTCTACCATGCACCAGGATTTGAGTATCACAAAACTTAAAAATCTCTTGTCTGAAAACCACTATCTTCTAAGAAAACTGTCAACTAGGTATACCAACAACCTTCCAGAACTGCAAAGAAATGAATCATGGAAGACACGTGTAATATAAAAGCCTTATAAAGAATGAGGAATTAAGACTACGCAGGTAAATAATTTGACTACATGTTTTTAGGGCACCATAAGGATGAAATAACAGCAAAAATCTTAAACTTCATTTAATAAGTTTTTCAGATAACAAATGAGTAATTCTATTAATTTTATTTGGAACCAAGACTTTATATCTAAGAGAAAGGAGAAACAATAAAATGTTTTAATTGGGAACCATAAAGTTTGAATTGAATCAGAGACACCAATAAGAACCCATGCTTTTTAAAAGAAAGAAAAAAATGTGTTTCTCAATTCTGTTGCTAAAATGAGGTAAAAATAAAGGATCTTAAGAAAAATGAACCTAATGTGTAGACTTAACGCTGAGATCATGATTCCTACTGCCATCCTTCCAGGATACCCTGGAGAAGTGGCCATTAGGAGTCTGTGGCAACCTGCTGTGCAAAAGAAAAGAAATAACTGAGATTAAATGAGACTGTGTCAAAAGAACAAAACGGGGTCCTCTCACCGCCCAAAGTGGGTTAGTTTGATCAGTAAAACCCAGTAAGTATTGTAGTTGATGGAATCTATAAAAAGCTATGATCCACACTGATACATAGGAGAAAATTTTGTATAAAATTGAGCAAAGTTGGCAACTGAATAGACCATATTACTTGTGAATCCGTTAATCGAACATGCTAATTTTTGACTCATTTACTATCAGTGAAAATGCAGAATTTAGTGAATATTAAATACACAGAGAGCACTTCCTAGCTTAAGGGAGCATGCTAACAAAATGATCCCATAAGTTGGGACCACAAGTCAGACTAAGTTGTTTAGGACAGCCAAACTTCAATTAGATACATTGAAATATCCATGAATATTTTATGGTCAAGAATATAAGAAAATTGCAAGATATTATTAAGCTCAGATTTCTGAAACCAGTTTGAAAGACATTTGCATGTCTTAAAATCCTGTCTAGTTACAATGTATTTAGAGAAGTTAAAAATATATTTACGTATTTTAAAAGTCAAAGTAAAAAATCCAAGTGATCAGCCCAGATGGTAGCGATCAAGCCATATGAAGAGACAGAACCCCGTAGTGTGCAGAGGTCACACCCAGGGACAAGCTTCGTGGATCCACGGTCCCACAGGATCTGCCCCGACCTTCTGTGTTGACCACAGAAAAAATAAGTAGCTCTATATGGACTTTATTGGCATGGAAGCAAGGCTATGTTGTATTGCTAGGTATAAAATTCAAATTTCAGAAAATCAATAGTATAATACCACTTGATTAAACAAAACCAATGATACCTTCGAGACTACAATCTTTGCATTGGAATTATTACTAAAAAGTATTATTCACCTACTTTATTTTTGTTTCTAATAAAGGCAGAAGTGAAATTTCCGCCTTAATTCACGTTTGTAACTATAAACACAACACAACAAGGATCACAACACTCGTATTCCTTCACCTTTCCGGGTTCTGAACTGGGCTGTAACCCGAGATCGCCGAAGCACCCCCACCACCGCCGCGTCCCGGTGCGCACGCGCAAACGTGGCTGTCGCCCTTCCAGCGGCTGCCGTCGTGCGTAGCGTTGCGAGCGATGCTGGGAAGTTCGTTGGGTTGCGCGGCCTTTTAAATACGTCTTCCGAAAGGTTACGTGGTGACTCTGAGTTGAAAAGAAAAGTTATTGTGTACCCAGAAGGGGAGCTGAGCGCACCCTTGGTGGTCTGTTGCTGGGGTGACGGCCTCGTACACGTGCTTCCTGCCCCTGGGACTGACGGGCGGCTGGGCGAGGGGAGGCGCAGGGCCCCGCCGCCCCGGGAGCAGGGGCACCTGGGATCGAGGGGGCGAGGTCGCCTCTTGCTGCTGCCCTGCACGCCGGGAAAGCACTCTCTCCCACAGTCAGGGCGCCCCGGGCCCTTTCGTTTGAATCCAATTAGATGAACTACTAATTTTGCACTCTCTTGTCACCCCTCGTGATAAATACGCTGTCGTTCGCTTATGACTGAAGCATGTTACTAAAAGAGCAGAAATGTGAACTCTCAGCTAAGAAGCTCGTTGGGAGCTGCCCGCAGTCTCTTTCACTTTGTTTCCTTCACAATTCCAGGTAGTGCCTGCCGCGCTAAGCAACACATTTTTTGCTCTTAGCCTTTGGGGAATCACAAAGGCTTATTAGATTTGATCGAATCTCCGTCTTTTGGGTACATACCAATAATACAACAAGCTTGTATATCTTTTACTTTAAAATGTAAGACCAGAAAAATACTCAGAGTTTCGAAAGTTTAACTTGCAATGAAATGAATTACTTCAACCCAGTGAGATACTTTTAAACCAGTATTACCTAACGTGTTTGTGTTTCTTACTGGTATAAAGCCGTATGCATTGATTGTTTTTTATGAATGTGACAAATAATAATAGCATTTCAATTCTGATCTAAGTAGAATCTGAAGCTCTGATAATCCACCCAACAATCCTGATGTGGGCGTGTTTTCCTCATTTTACAGATGGGAAAACTGAGGCCATCTGGCCCTAGAGCATCTTCTCTTTGCCACTATGCTCAGAGGTATTTTTTTAATCTTTGAGAACTAAGTATTGTATAGTGCATATATTTGTGGTAACAAAATCAGGATTAAAATTTAAACTTAAGCAAGACCACAATATGAATTTACATGTTAGAGGGAAGAAATATCAAATATCAATAAAAAGATCAAATTTGCAATATACATTTAAAACAATTTTTTTACTTTTTATATTTACTCATCATCCTTTTATAATTCGAGTTTGATACAATTGCACAGAAGTGCATTTCTACTGAAATATTACATAGGTTACTTTTTTTTCCTTTGAGACAAGATCTAGTTGTTTTGCTCAGGTTGGTCTTGAACTTGTGAGCCGAAGCCATCCTCCTGCCTCAGCCTCTCAAGTAGCAGAGATAATGCTACATGCCGCCAAACTCAGCTATGATTTACTTTTTTGATTTTTTTTTTTAGATTTGTTTTGTTTTGTTATTAGTCTGGAGAAAACTCCACAACTTTTATTCCAAAATAAGTTCATTTGAATAATAATTATTATTATCCTATTTTCTTACATGAAAAGACTGGGGCTCAAATAGGTTAACTATACATAGGATGACATACTAAGCCACAGAGCATAGAATAAAAATCCTTTTCTAGGACTACATGGACTTAAAATTGCTTATGCAAGTAGCTCATATTTATTACCTTCTCAGAACCAACATGCTTCAGAGGATAATTATTATAAAAAATGTGGCTACATAACACGTATGTGCATTTGATTAAAAATGTAGATCCTAACAACTTTGTAGGTTTTTTTTTTAAATAGGGTAATATTGAAAAGAAAAAAAAAATAGGGTCATATTGCTGGTCTTTTATCCAAAGATACGGTACAAAATTAATTTTTATTATAAATATTAGAAAAGAAGAATTTATGGTTTGATAATTAGACTCTGAATTTAATTTCAACATTTGATTTTCTACTTTTTATGTGTATGTATATACAATACACATTTTATGTGTATATGTATATATTACTGATTCTGTTCCAGTTTTATTTCTTCAGAATTTTTCTTTTAGAATTCCCCCACATTTGTTATTATTTGAAGCTCTGATTATCACTCTCAATCGTTTTGGTTCTTTTTTTTCCTCAAGTGTGCTTCAAAACTTCTGTAATTCATTTGTCTAGAATTCTCTTGAAGCGAGTCCTCCGGGTGGGGTGAGTTGCCTTGTAATGGAAGGATTTTTAGGAAATCAATATATTGCTAAAAAGTCTCATAAATTTGCTGTACACACAGAAGAGACAGTCCAGAATTCTCCTTTCCTCCAATGAACTTCAGTGGTGTGTTTTGACCTGAATCAGTGATTCCATTTGGATCAATTACTTTAAGGTTTCAATTTTTAATTCATATGAATCTTGTACGTAATCATCCTAGTAAGTGGTTCAACAAATGTCTGCTGATTGTATTTCAACTCTTGCAGCCAATAACTCCTGGAAGTGATTTAATGCAGCTGAAGAATAACACTAACAATCACTGTAGCCTCCAAAGTATGCAACAATTTCATTGTACTTTTGTAGTCTCTTCAGTCTAAGGCCTGATAACGTTCATTGGATGAGACTTGGAAAAAAAATTTTTTATTATGATTAAAGAAGTAGCGTAAAAGGGGTGAATCTTGGGGAAGCTCCTGTGATGAGAGGTTGCTTTAATAAGAATTCATGTTAAGTGTGGAAAGGCAATTATTGTGAAATTCTTCATCTGAAAGGGCTTGTCTCAGGTCATTCAAGTTCTTCCCTATCTGATAACCCTTGCTGAGTGACCACACAGATGTGGCTCATTTGGAGAAAACAAGGAAGAGGAGAAAAGGCCTGGAGTGGAGAAAGAGTGAGCATCCATGCTTCCAAACCCCTGAGGCCGTTCCTGGTCCTCTCACTTGCCAGAGTGTCTGACCTTAGGGAGTGTGATGCCTTCACCACTGGCCCTGTGCCGCCACCTCCCTAGGGAGCTGTCCCCGTCAGTGGACTCTAGGCCCTGCAGCAGTCCCTCTGTGCTCCCAGGGAAAGCAGGGAAGCTCTTCCTGGGGGCCACCCCTCCTCGGGCCCCGCGGCTGCCACGCCGACTGGCCTGGTGCTCCATTGACTGGGAACAGGTATGCTTGCTACACAGGTTGGGAGCTGGAGGGTTTGGCTCAGTGTACAAGGCAACTTACCGTGGTGTTCCTGTGGCCATAAAGCAAGTGAACAAGCACACCAAGAACCTACGAGCATCCCAGCGGAGTTTCTGGGCTGAGCTCAACATTGCCAAGCTGCATCACGACAACATAGTGAGGGTTGTGGCTGCCAGCACACTCACGCCGGCAGGCTCCAATAGTCTGGGTACCATAATCATGGAGTTTGGGGGCAACATCACTTTACACCAACTCATCTATGGTGCCATCAGCTACCCCGAGGAGAAGGTAGGGGAGCCTCACCACCGTGATGGAAAGCAGCTGAGTTTGGGGAAGTGTCTGAAGTATTCCCTAGATGTTGTAAACGGCCTGCTTTTCCTTCACTCGCAAAGCATTGTGCACTTGGACCTAAAGCCGGCGAACATTTTGATCAGTGAGCAGGACATCTGTAAAATTGGTGACTTTGGTTGCTCTGAGAAGCTGGAAGATCTGCGATGTTTCCAGGCTCCGCCTTACCACCTAGGAGGCACGTACACCCACCAGGCCCCGGAGCTCCTGAAAGGGGAACCCATAACGACCAAAGCCGACATTTATTCATTCGCCATCACACTCTGGCAAATGACCACTCGGGACGTGCCCTACTCCGGGGAGCGGCAGTACGTGCTCTACGCGGTGGTGGCTCACAATCTCCGCCCGTCCCTGGCGGCGACTGTCTTCGCTGACTCTGTCCTTGGGCAGAGGCTGGAGAGCATCATCACACGCTGCTGGGGGGCCCGGGCTGTGCAGAGGCCCAGGGCAGAGCTCCTCCTGGAGGACCTGAGCGCGCTGAAAAGCCTCACTGCAGTCGACTCCAAACCTGTGTCCAGATAAGCTTTTGTCTTTGTTTCTGTTTGTTTTTTAAAAAGTGGAGATGTAGAAGAAAACATATTTGCAGGATTCTTAGAAAATAAAGTTGCTGAAAGCTCCTTTAGTCGTAAATGCTTTTTTAAAGAAAAACAGCACAGCGGTAAGTCTCAAATGGTTTAGTACTGCAGTAACTAGAGCTTGTGTGCTTATTTTAACAGTTCCATAGTATTACACTTGTTCAAATTTGTTATTGATCAAAACAATTTGTCCAAAACAGAATGCCTTGTAGAAGTGCTAAAACTGTCTACATATCTGCATATATCCGGCCCCTATCACCTAAAGTCAAATTAGCATCAGTTTACTTGATCCAATTCTAAATCCATAAAAACTTTTTTTTAAAGACTAGATTTTTTTCTATTCCTTCCCCTATGAAAATTTCTTATTGGAATGACCTTCGCACATAAAATTCAAAAATTGAACTACATTTATTTTTAAAGAAATACCATAAATGTCTTGTGCATTGTCATGAGTAGAAAATTTTTGTTAAAATACTTTGGGGCTGTTTTGCATTGTGTTGTTTTGGTTTTTGTAGTATTAGGGTCAAACCTGGAACCTTCTCACTGAGCTATATCACCAGGACTGTTTGTTTGTTTATTTATTTATTTATTTATTTATTTATTTATGAGACAGCATCTCATTAAATTGTTAAATTGTTCAGGCTGGTCTCAAGTTTGTAATCCTTCTGGTTCAGCCTCCCAGAGTACAGGGATTACAGACAGGAGCCACCAAACCCAGCTGCTAAAATATTTCTAAACTAGGTATCTTTTACCTGTTATTTGGGCTCACAAGTAGATGACAAAATAAATATGATATGATGTGAGGAAAAACGTTAGCAATGAGGACTATTTACATTTGACCAAGGACAGCAGATAGGTGGAATCAGATTTCTTCTAGATATCAAGAAAAACGGTTGCTGTACATAGGAGTTAGAGCAAGAAGTGGCTGGTTCTTGTTGTTGGGACAACTTTATCTTTCTTTTAGTGACAGCAGTGTCAGTGCCTGGCGGGAGGGCAGGCCAGGCCCGTACAATGCCCTGGGAGCTCATAGTGCCGTCTTGGAGGGGAGGCTGCACATGAGCGACTGTGAAGGAAGGAGAGAGAGGCAGAATTCTGAGAAGGAGGCAAGAGACCCAGAAATGTGTCCGGATGTTTGGTTTAGTTTTAGGATGAAGGAAGGAAGTTTATTTGTGGAAGAAAGCAGAGAAGACGAAGCTATCTGTTAAAGTCTACAAGGAAAGAGGGGAAAGGTAGTAGTTATGGAAAGGCTGTAGTCTTGAGAGAAAGGGCCTCTCTTCCCAGGGTGGGAGCCAAGCAGTGTGGCACAACTGCCATGATAGGTGAGTTCACGGCAGGGAGGAGGGAGGCTGGGGAAGCTCACATCTGGGACCTCTGATTTTTCTAAGTGGCTGACGTTAGGGGTGTACAGAGTGAAGTGGTGGTTTAGAACTCTCCTGAGGGAAGCTGGAGGGAGCTCTCTATGGCCATGTAGTACTGACAGTGCTGCCACCTCTGTTCAGATGGTGTGAGGAACAAACCATCCAAAGACCAATAAATACAGTCTCTGCCTTATGATGGTTTGTTTTCCGATTGTTTACTTTGCAATGGTGTAAAAGCAATAGGTATTCAGGAGCAACCATACCTTGAATTTTGAATTTGGATCTTTTCCCAGACTAGGAATATGAGATATGATCCCCTCTCTCAGTGATGCACAGCAGCACTAAGCTGCATCCCCTAATCAGCCTCAAGATTATGAGGGAAACAACCAATGCTCTGCAGTGTACTGTGTGGCCAATGTTTTCTGGATACTGCTACAGTCAGTCCTTTGTGTCTGTGGAGTTCCACAGCTGTGCATTCAATCAACCATGGATCAAAAAAGTTTATTCAGGAAAAAACACCATCCGTACTAAATTTGTACAGATTTTTATTCTTGCCATTTTCCCCTACACTGTATAGTATAACCACTATTTATCCAGCATTTACTTTGTATTTGGTATTGCACAGAAGTGATCTACAGATAATTTAGGGCACCCAGCAAGATATGCATAGGTCACATGCATATACTCTGCCATTTTATATAACAGACTTGAGCACCCTTAGATATAGATTTTTGTATCCACAGAGAGTTTTGGAACCAATCTCATGTGGTGCTGAGAGAAAACTGTGTTCGATCAATTATGAGGTAGTCAAATACATTAGGCTTGTGTTAGGTTAGATGAGTTTGCCCAACTACAGGCTAATGGAAGTGTTCTGAGCATGTGTCAGGTAGGCTAGACTAATCTATAATGTTCTGTAGGTTAGATATGTTAAGTGTATTTTCAACAAGATATTTCTGACTTGTGATAGGCTTATCAGACATAATGTCATTGTAAGTTGAGCAGCATCCATATTCCCTCCTCTGTTTATTGCAGCAATAGTGATATGTAATCCCACGTAATGTTGGTAAATTTTTTTTTTTTTTTTTTTGGTGCTGGGATCGAACTCAGGGCCTTCTGCTTGCAAGGCAAGCACTGTAACCACTGAGCTAAATCCCCAGCCCCAATGTTGGTAAATTTTAAATAAAATAGATTTTAAAATATGTAATTAGTCAGTTTGGTTCCATTAAGTGCGTAAAAATGATATTCAAACTATGCTGAACACTTCATTAGCAGACTATCTATAAGCTTCATAAGGATGCCCTATAAAAGGTGTGAAAATCCAGAACTGGTTTCCAGAATAAACACAGTCATAGCTCAGGTTTGAATATCTTCCCTTCTCTTGAAAAACACACTGACAAAATAAACAAGGGAGAATAAAACCTGTCAACTTCCTAATCAGAAGGCAAACTCTAGAATATATGAAGCGATGCCCACAGAGTGTACTGAGCCCAGAGGAAGCGTGCAGGGCATTTCAGGAAAGCTTATGGGGGGGGCACAAGGGTCCCATCACTCACAGGTCTCAGAGAGGCCTGCAGAAATAGATACCCTGGAGGACAGAAGCCCCCTCGGAAGGACAAAAGTTGGAGGAAAAAAAATCCTGTAAACAGGGCTGAGATCATACAGGGCTGAGCTTCCCAGACTAGGTAGAGAAAGAAGGAAGAGAAGATGCTACAGAGAGTCCAGGCAAATGGCAGCAAAACTCAGCTCTGGAACATGAGAGCGCCACCCTAGGGCTGGATCAGGAATACAAGTGAGGCTTAGAAGCTTCCTGAGCTCAGTTTGCTTTGCAGAAGAAGTTGTGGCTGCAAGCAAAAACCCACAAAAATGTCATATTTGAAGGGAATGAGCAGATGAGGGAAGTCTTTGAATTGTAGAAAGATCACAGGAGGTAGAGTAACGACATGCACTACTCCCTCAATACTACTACTCCCTCTTAGCTAGGAGTCAAAAGACATCACTCAAGACTGGCAAATCCAGTCAGATGTAAAGGCATACTTTACACAGAGACGTATTAGGAAATAGAATAATACTGACTTAACTAGGGTGGGGACGGGAGAGGTGAATAGATACAGGCTGTCAATGCTCACAGAAGTAACATTGTGTAGGATTAAAGGGATTATACACAATCAAATAATAGAACAAAAATACAACAAATGTCACAAACCTAAAAAAAGAGACAAAATTGAAATTTCAACAAATCAGAAAAGAAAAGCTCCCATTTATTTGGAAATTTTAGAACTCAAGTAACTATAGTATGTGTCAAAAAAATGCTAATAAAAACTGTAGAAATTCTTAAGAACAAGAGTAATGAAAGCATGTATACTGTTATTACCAAGGGGATAAAAATAAAGGAGATGAAAAATCATAGTCTCAAGTAGTAGTAATATGAATTTTAAAAAAAGAATAAAAACAAATTAAGCATATTCATTGAAGTAGGGAAAGAAAAAAATAAGCTAATAGAAATTTTAAAACAGGAAATAAAGCAAACATAACTTATTCTAACAAAAGTAGAATAACCTGGACATGGTGGTATATGCCTGCAATCCCAGAAATTTGGAAGGCTGAGGCAGGAAGCTGATAAATTCTAGACCAGCCTGGGCAATTTAGCAAGAAATAAAGAGGGCTAGGAATGCAGCTCGGTGGTGCAACACTTTAGGGTTCAGTCCCCAGAAACCCATACAAAGTACAGCATGTTAATGAGTGAATAAATGAAATAGTTTGTTAAATAGCAACAAAACAAACTAGTAGCTAACTTAAAGGAATTTAAATCGCATACACACAAAATTAGAAATAAGGAGAATAATGACTATCATTGTATTTTAGAAGAAAACTTTGCATAACTAGAAATAAATTTGAACATCTGGCATGGCGAGTGAAAAGGACATGGGAACTAGCTGGAAGGGGCTCCCACTGGCCAAACTGACATAATTCAAGTGCTGTAATAGTGACACCAAATGCATTAAGAATACATAGTAATACTGAATGAAACAGAAATTAATACTGACAAAAATAACTACACAAATAAGATGAGAGAAAGGAAAGCTCAGCTTTACAAAAGAAAATCCACTAATATTGCTAGTAAGTACAAAATACTTATTCATTATCCTCACAGTAGAGAAGTCCTGCCAACATTATCTTACAAGTGATGTAGATAGATAATGGATAGACACTTCAGTCAGGTTTAATATCATCAGCAGCAGGACAAATTGGCATTGTGTGCCTCCTGATAGGACATACTGTGACGGACACGGCATCATCTCTCTAGCAGGTCTTTGAATAGTAGACAACCTGTCTCGAATCATGAGAAAACAATGTGCAAACCCACACTGGCATCTGCACTTCAAAATTATCAAGATCATAAAAGATGAAGAAAGACTAAAGAACTATATTATTTTATGTTATATTATATTCCACTTAACAATAATAAATTAATGTTAACTTTAATGATTGGAAGATATTTGTTGAATAAAGAAAACTTTGGAGAACTTTGTATTATTCTTGCAACTTTTCTCTAAGTTTAAATTGTTCCAAGCTACAAAAGTAAAAGAAAAAGTAGGCAAAGCCTAATAAAAATGTGTAAATAGTTATGAGTAAAACTTCAAAACACTCTTACAGAGTATATCAGAGTCCTCAAACAAATGAAAAGAATATATTCTTAAATAAATAGGCTCACCATAAAGATGGCCATTCTCTTTAAATTAGAGATTTAGAATTTAAGATTTAATTCCGATTAAACCACACATTATCAGTAAGTTTAATTTGGAAACAAAAGAAACTGAGTCAAAATTTATATGGAAAACAAAGAGGCAAGAAAATTCAGAAAGAGACAAGCAATCAGGAAGCACTAGTTCTAGCAGATGTTAGTGTGGACTATAAAACCTAAATTATGAAAATATTGGACATGGCGTATGACTAAACAAGCCATTGAAACAAAAGAATGTTCAAAAGAGAAAAAAGACTCAAGTACCTACAAGAATGTTTTTATGCGATAAAGATGGTGTCTTAAGACAGTGGAGAAAAGGTAGACTTTTTTAAAAAAAAATTATGTTGAGACACCTGTGTGACCAACTGTTAAACCACCATTTCGTACCAAACAATTAGGATAAATTTTTAGTGGGTCAAAGATTTTGGTGTCAAAATGAAGCCATGAGAAGTACAGTACTAGAAGAAAAGAGTGAATTCTTTTATAACATCAAAATGGGAAAGTCTTCCTGAAACTATACAAAAAAAAACTGATTTTTTCAACTACAAAAATAGGGAACATATTTGCATGGAAAAAAAAATAACAGTATCATAAGGTCAAAAGAGAAATAAAAATGGGGGAGGGGACTAGTTGTACCTCACATCATATCACAGCAAAAGGCTAATCTCCCTGGCATAAGAACAAGCTCCCAGAATTTAGTAAGAAAAAGACCAAGGGATGAACAGAAATACAAATAGAAATAGAAATAATCCTTAAGTAGAGTATAAATGAGCATTGATCATTAAAGCTACCCTGTTTTACCTTTCCCAAAATCAGATGGCCAAAATCTAAAACTTCGACAAATGTAAATGGTGAGTCCTAGAGAAATGGGCTCTCTCAGATATTGCTACTAGAGGCCCATGTTGGTATAAACTTTAGGAAAAATAATTTGGTACCATCTATTAAATTACAAAATCCCTCACTCTGTGCCTCAATAATTCTACTTCTGGAAATGTATCTTGTTTATAAATTCACAGAGACATGACAAGTTTATGCATTGCAATATTTTTGTAATAGCAAAAGATTAAAAGCAAGTCAAGTACCCATCAATAAGAAAGGTTAGATTATGATACATCCATGTAATAAAACACTATGCAGATGAACAAAAAGAATAAATAAGCCTTTTACTGTAATTGAAAAAATCTTTATATTTTATTTTTAATTAAGAACTGGAGATTTAGCTTAGTGGTTAGAGTGCTTGCCTAGCAAGCACAAGGCCCTGAGTTCAATCCCGAGTACCAAAAAGAGCCAAAACAAAACAAAACAAAAAAAGATGTAAGACTAATGAAAGTAACTAAACTAACCATGCCACGCTATGCTTTCTTTTGTGAAAGATAGGAAATAATACTTGTTCACATTTGTTTGTATTTGCCTAAGAACTCCAGAGGAAAAACAAAAATAAAATAAAAGTCATTATCTCTGGAAAGAGAAAGAGGCACATGGAGGCAAGGATAGGAATGAGAGTTTTCGCTGCATATTCTTATAATTGACCTGATTTTTGAACAATGTCAGTATATTGCTTAATGAAAAGTTAATAGTAACAAACATTAAGCACGAAGTGAAGCCTCAATCTGAAAGTTTGCCTTATCACACTTGAATTCGCTTTCCCACTGCTCTTTTGGCCTGCATAGCGCACTACTGCCCATTCCCTTCAACCAGTTCTCTCAAACCAACTGAATCACGGTAAACATGCTTTAAACTGCATCAAGAAACTCATTTCTCTCTGATTAGTTTCTCAGGTTCAAAGCAGAAGACAGCTGACAGGGCCATGGCCTTTGAAGCAAAAAAGACTAAAATATACTCAGTTTAAGTTACATCCCTCTGGTAAACCTTCCTCTTGCACTGTACTTCTTCACAGTATTCATCACTCTTATAATTACTTTCTTTACTGCTCAGAAAAAAATCATTTTGATCATCATGATTATAGCTGAAATTCATTGAGGATATTCTGTGCCAAGAATTGTGTTCTACATAGATAATCAACTTCAATATTCACAACTAACCTAATGTACTTACTATTATCATTATTTTATTTTTAAACATCAGGCTGCTGAGGCCCAGGGAGGGTGAGCAGCTTGCCCAGGATCACACAGCCAAGTGATTCGATCAGACCTCTATGGCTCCACCACACTTTATGTACACTCCACCACCTGGGATGGTCATAGTGGCAGGAAATACCCTACTTTTAGCTTCATTATTTCAAATATTTAAACTATTAATTTTGTCTAATCCATAAAAACTAAGAAAATTATTATTGAAGGTATTACTTATTACAATAATGTAATTGAAACAGAAAAGACACATGAGAAATACAATGTTGAGCACAATCCTAAGCAAAAGGAAATATAGTGTGTTTTTATTCCTTTCCTTCATATAAGCCTGATCATAAAATAATTCTTATCCATGTATTCACAATCATACATCATCCATTATATCCTAAGGACCAGGCCAAACACAGTGAAGGAAAGCAAAAGCATGAACAATGAAGAGTCATACAATACTAACTCTACAATTTTGTACATACAGCTGTCCCTCGTCTTACAATGGGTTACATCCAAGTAAACACACCATAAATTGAAAATGTAGTATGTTGAGCTGGAGTTGTATCTCAGTGGTAGAATGCTGGCCTAACATGGTCAAGGCCCTGGGTTCCATCCTCAGCACCGCTCCTCAAAAAAAAAAATTGTCCTATGTTGAAATGCATTTAATATATCGCACCTATTGAACATCAGAGTTTAGGGGCACAGTACACTGTAGTTGGTAGTTTCCCCTCAAAATCCCTGGCTGACTGAGAGCTGTATGTTCAACTACCCTCACATCATGAGAGAATATGGTACTGTGTATCACTGGCCCTGGAAAAGATCCAAATTCAGATTTAGAAGTATGAATTTTTTCTGAACATAGAATTTCACCTTCACATCAGTGTAAAGTAGAAACATTAAAAGTCTGGGACATCTGCACTGATTTCATTATACTGATACAGTGATTTTCAAAATTCTAAATCCTCTGACCAAGAATCTTAGAAAATATTGGAATTTCCACTGAATGATGAAAGGTGACATTATCTATGGTCCATCCTAAAATCCTCAATATTAACAGTAAATTAATTTTTATGGTATCATATCACAAGGACAAAAGTGATGAGAAAATTATAGGACCAAAATTTGGACACTGGCAAGTTCATTATGCCAGCAGTGGGGAAAATTGAGGTGCGACCTCGGTGGACCCAGAACGTCCCAAAATCTTGGCATTGGTTAGTCTTGCAACTGAGCAGATACCCTCCAGCCAGGAAAATATGAATAGTCCAAGAAAATAGACCTGAAGGTACTGACAATGGAAGTTCCCTAGTAAAACGAGAAGAATTAATAGTGACTTTTTCATTCTGAAAGGTCCATCCACACATGCAGAGTAAGCAGTCAGCTATTTAGCTCTATATTCTTAAATAGAAGCAGAGGGCCTACTTTATTGTGGAGTAAAATCTTGAATATGAAAGAGACCAATTAAAAAAAACTTGACTATCCTCAACAGAGGGACAAAAGAAATAAGAACTAGAAGGATAAAATGGAAATAAAGCTTTTGTAAATAAGGAGGGAGGAGAGAATGAAGGGAAGGGAGGGGAATGGGAAAAAAGAAGCAACAAGATATATCATATACAGGTATAAATCCCCTATGATGACTATTATCACTACGTACATCTAAAATGTACCATTAAAATAAAATTTAAAAAACCAAAAACCTTGACTGTCCTCAAAAATATACAAAAGCAGGTATTGGCTACATAAAACAAGCAAGGTTCTATTTTACCTAAAACAAAACAACAACAGCAACAACAACAACAAAACCTCAGAAGTTAAAATAATAATCACATAAATAAAAAAT
Source organism: Hystrix cristata (assembly GCA_004026905.1). Lineage (NCBI taxonomy): Eukaryota > Metazoa > Chordata > Mammalia > Rodentia > Hystricidae > Hystrix > Hystrix cristata. The sequence goes on along the minus strand of PVJO010016106.1, from coordinate 14,385 downwards.
TGATTAGAAAAAATTATTATGTAAAGATAAGGAAATCTTTCAAAAGGCAGAGGAAAAGTTAAAGAGATTGGAAATAGCAAAGAGAAGATATTTGAAGGATCAGTCTAAGTCCAACATTCAAACAGAACGAGTTTCAGGAAAAAAATATGAAAAACACAAAAAATCACTTAAGAAACAAAAGTCTTTAATTTTTAAAGGATGTATTGATTGCCAAGACACTAATTAAAACAGACACTAAGAAGGCATATGTATTAGTCAACTTTGCATTACAAAGATGAAATACCTAAGACAGGCTACTTATGAAGTAAAAAGGTTTACTTAGCTCACATTTTTAAAGGTTTAGGTGCCTGGCACTGACATCAGTTTATTTCTCATCTGTGTCACAACATGGCAGAGACACACATGTGTGGAAAAGCTTACATCACCAAACAGAAAAGTCAGATAGAGAAGCTGAGAACTCAGAGTTCTTTCGAAGGGCACACCCACAAATAATCTAAGGACTTTCTACCATTCTCTACCACCCAAAGGTTCTACCACCATTCAACATGCCACTCTGTGGCCTTCAATCACAATAGGCTTTTGGGGGACATAATTAAATCATACCTAGACTATAGCAGCATATCATCATGAAATTGTAAAATCTGGGAGCAATGACAAAGTCCTAAAAGCTTCCAAAAATTAAATACAAAAACAGATCACATGCAAAAGATAAAGATGCTAAGAGACAATGGAGACCACTGCCTCCAGAGTTCTGAGGGAAAATCATTTTCAATTTAGAATTCTATACCCAACCAAACTCTGAATTATAGGCATAGGTTGACTAAAGAATTTTTCAGACATTCATGACCTCAAAAATTTACTCCTATGCACCTTTTCTCAGGAAGTTACTTGAAGGAGTATTTCTGTAGAGCAGAAGCATTAACCAAGAAAGAAGGCGTGGGATCCAAGAAACAGGTACAACTCAACAGGTAGCAAAAGAGAAGCCCCAAATATGATAATGAATGAAGATCAGGAGTTGTCAATTATGTACCAGCACAGATTCAAGGAGGTAGTAAGACTAGCAGGATGAATCCCTATGTTTCAGCGGATTGACTGAAAGAATGTTTCCACAACTTGAAGACACTTTGGAGTTAATAATAAGCACAGAGAAACAAAAGAAATGAAACAAAACACTTAATAGCATTGGGAAAAACAAGCAGCTTAGCAAGTGGTGCAATTCAAAATAGCCTTATATTGACATAATAATGCAATGTTTGTTGACCTAAACAAAGTTCTATGATGAAAGGATGAATGGAGAAGAATTATGACTAGATGCACTGGAGATAAGAGTAAGGAAAAAATTAAATCCTCATTTAAGGGGAGCCAATAAATTGTGCTTTAAAAAATCTAGAAGCATCCAAAAGACTATAATGTCTAGAGACAGAGTTAGATACCAAAACCAGCAGCAAAAGGGAGTTGAAAGTATTTTAGGAGACTGAACAGTTGGTGAGGTATTTTCAAGGCCTGCTTTTTATGCAATAATTCTAAGTGTAACTACTTGACTCCTTAATGATCATATATAACTGATGAAAAGTACAACTAAATTGAAATAATAAAAAAGAAAGTGAATATGTAGGTATGTCTTAGGAGTAGATAGATAATAAGGACATATTTCAGGCTGTTTTCTCTATGAAACATGAGTTTTAAGAAATAATATCAAAGAAATTAAATACTCATTACATGAAATCCACACTTTTTTTAATAAAGCATATTATCATAATACACACTCCCTCAATAGAGGAAAACCTAAACATGAACAAGCCGCACTTTCAGCTAGAGAAAGCAGAGCAGCTAAAGGGAGCTAAAATAAAGTGAGCCGGCTTCTTGCACACTGCTGAATGGGGCATCAGATTACAAAGAGGGAAACCTAAAGGACTATGGAATAATAGAGTGCAGCCAGAAGAAATTTAAAGAGAACGAAGGAAAAATGTGAGGGAATAGTGGCAGCCAGTGCCAGAAGTATGTCCCCTCACAGAGGAATCAAGTTACAGAATTTCCCTGACTTAAGCACAGGAAGCGGATTTTCCCACTTTCAGGAACAGTGAATCATGTTAGAACACACTGTACAATCAGTCTGACCAAATATTTGTCAAGCATAATTTAAAGATTAAAATTCTTTAAATTCTTAGATCTTTAAATCTTTAAATTTTTAAGAAATTTTGATATCACTACAAAACAATCTGAAGAATAAATTCTCAAAAAACCTAAAACAAGCCGGGAGAAGTGACACACACCTGTAATTCCAGCACTCAGGAAGCTGACAGAGGATCACCAGATCACCGTGAGTTCAGGGCCAGCCTGAGCTACATAGTGAGTTCAAGATCAGTCCGCACTAACTACATAGCAAGACCCTGTCCAAAACAAAACAAAACAACCTAAAATAACCTGTTTTTCTCTCATATTTTCAAATGTTGTGTCAAGGGTCATGCTAGACTATATAATAGACTATAACTATCATGAATGGTCTACTGAACTGCATCTTCTCATAATTATTTCATAGTTTCCTGCGATTATAACTTGAGCTAGAAAAATTCATCAGTAGGCAAATTCTTTATATATCATCGATTGAGACTTCATTATGCAATTAGTGGGTTGTTCAGGTTTGACCTGTTTAGCTTTCTTGCTGTCCACATTTTGGCTATTCAAATACTTATTAGCACCTCTCTAGGGTGTTACAAGTGAAAAGGATGCAGATTCATTGAACAATTTTTTTTCTATTTTCTAACAGGACCACCATCCGTCGTAAATTTTAATTGAAGACTGTCTCTCGGTTTCTTTCTTTAAACTCTCATTATTCTCCCTAATGTATAGATCGTTCTTTAGGCGATAAAAAGCTAATTGTCACACATTTTGTGGGATTAAAAAAAAAAGCTCTTTAAAAAGAGTGCCAAAAAAAAAAAAAAAAAAAAAAAAAAAAAAAAAAAAAAAAAAAAAAAAAAAAAAAAAAAAAAAAAAAAAAAAAAAAAAAAAAAGAGTGCCAAAGTCAGACCTGCAATCGAACTCACAACTTTACAGAGTAGAGTGGGCAGCAGAAAAACCTCATTAGAATTCTATTTGTACAAAGCCTGAAAGATTTTCGGAAGTGATGCCTAAGAAGTTGAAATAATAGTCGGCCCACCATCCAAAATGCCTCCATCGCCCCATATAAGAAAAATAAAAAGGCAACCAGAAAACATTGCTACTGTTTGACTGAGGAGGAATTGTTCAAACGGAGAAAATGTCAGTGCAAAGTATACTAAGATACCCTAGGGGTGAAGAGATATCTTTTGCAGCCCCTTCCAGGAGGACAAATGGCCAGTGGGGCGAGAAAAGGGTATGAACAATTGAAATGAAACAAGCACCAGGGGGCGCTGCTGGCCCAAAGGCTGAGGAGTCCCCAGAGAAGGCAGCTCGTCCCCCCACGATGGTGCAGACTAAGGTAGAAGATGATGTCGAGAAGAGACAAGCGAGGAATGTCATAATAACAGCAAGGTGTCTTGGCGGTTCATGTCCCCTGGCAAGGGGCACAGAAGGAAGGAATGTGGAGCTATCTTTCCAGAAAGCAGCTTGGGCTGCGGTAGCCAAGGAGGGTGTATTCACGCTTCTGTCTGGGAAAGTCAAGGAAACCCGAGTGAATAAAACATGCTTCCTGTTTTTGAAGAACTTCCAGCTTACCACCCTTAGTTTTACTAAAACTCTACTTTTTCAATAAATACTTTACATACCACACACCAAAATCATTTCCAGATGGGTTAGAGAGCATATGTAAAAATGGAAGAAAATGGAATTGAAAAGTTATTATAAATCTGAAGAGAGAAATGATTTTTAAGCATAAAAGCAGTGGAAAAACTAGAGGAGATTGCCAGATTTAATTACAAGAAAGAAAGATAACTTTTGGATATTAAAATGTGAATAAAATACGGACAATGGACTGAGAAAAGTATTTAGTTAAATGTGACAGGTTCATATTTTTATTATATAAAGAACATATACAAATAGAAATGAAGAATTATCATGCCCCAAAAGAGAAATGAACAAAAATCTTAAAAAGTCAGTTTGCAGAAAAAAAAAAAGCATTTAGAAGACAAATATGTAAAACAGGAATATGTCATCACACAAGAACTTGTAAAATTGCACATTAAAAATAAGATATCTTTAAAAAATACATAAATGTGTGTGCAAATAATTCTTGATGCTAATGAAGTTGTGGTAAAACAAGATCTTCCATAATGTCTAGTAACATCATAGATTACTGCAACTTTTTGGAAAGCAGCTGCAGTTTGGCAATGCTTCAAGAACCTCAAAAATGTTTATGTTCACCAGCTCTGTAATTGTGCTTCTGGAAACCAATCCTACAAAACACTACACAATAAGAATTTTAATTGATGAACTATTCACTAAGAACCATTTGTTATGGAAAGAATTGGAAACAAGATAAATGTCCAAAATTAGTATAGAATAAATTCTATTCTAATTTATTTAAGTGGTTAAATAGATTAGAAGAGTTGAGTTGAAATGTTATGATGACTGCAATGGCATAGAAATGACTATTCTACCATTTTGAATGAAACAATATAAAATTATCTATTTGGTGTGATGATAACTACTTTTTAAATTCAATAATTTTTGTTTTAAAACATACAGAAAAAAGACTGAAAACAAAATTTTGGTTTTCTGAGGCTAGTTACCTTGCAGATCTGGGTTACATTTACTTTTTTTTTTTTTTTTTTTGGTGGTACCAGGGATCGAACTCAGGGCCTTGTGCTTCTAAGGCAAGCACTCTAATCACTGAGCTAAATCCCCAGCCCTGGGTTATATTTACTTTTAAAAATTGTCTTATTTTCTATTTTCTAGAAATTTGTTATAAGCACTTATTAAAAATAAATGGCCACAAAATTACTTGCTTCCCTATACATTAATAATCTGAAAAAGAAATTAAGAAAGCAGTTTCATTAACAATAGCATCAAAACAAATAAAATATGTAGTAATAAACCTAACCAATAAAGTGACAGCCTTGTACACCACTACAAAACATTGCTGAAAGAAGTTAAAATAGACAGAAAGAAATGGAAAGACATCCCTTGCTTATGGATTGGATGACAGAATCATGAAGGCAATCACACAGCCCAGAGCAATGTACAGATTCAATGCAATCTCTGTCAAAATCCTAATGGCATTTTTTGCAGAAATAGAAATATATATATTCTAAAATTCAAGTGGAATCTCAAGAGATCCCAAAGCATCAAAAAGGAGAACAAAGTTGGATGATTCACATTTCCTGATTTCAAAACATATTTCAAAGTCATGCTAATTAAAACAGTGTGGTACTGGCAAAAAATAAGATATAAAATAAAATAGACAAGTAGATCCATGGGCTATAACAGAGAGCAGAGAAACAAATCCTCATGTATGTAAACATCTATACCATACATATTACGATATTATGTCCCTGAGAAGAAACAAATATCCAGAATATGTATCACTATCCCAATAGTATATATATATATAATAAATGGATTTAAAATTGGGCAAAGGACCTGATCAGACATTTCTCACATAAGATATACAAATAGTCAACAAGTATATAAAAAAGATTTTTAACATCACTGACTATCAAAAATGCAAATCAAAACCATAAGGAGATACCGCTTCACTTCATTGTGATAATCACTGTTTAAAAAGAGAGAGAGAGAGAGAGAAAATACCAAGTTTGACAAGAATTTGGAGAAACTGAAATCCTTTCACTATTGATGAGAATGTAAAATGGTACAGCCACCATTGAAAACTGTATGGCAGTTCCTCACAGAATTTAAAATAGGGTTACCGAATGATCCAGAAATCCTGCTTCTGGGCATGTAGCCAAAAAAAGTTAAAGTAGGATCTCAGTGAGATATTACACACTAGTGTTCATTGCAGTAGTATTCACGATATCCAAGAAGTGGAGGTAACCCAAATTTCCACTGATAGATGAATGGATAAAGAAAACATGGTATATATGTACAATGGAATATTGTTCAGGCTTAAAAATAAGGGAGTCCTATCACATGCTACAAAACTGGTGAATCTTGAGAACATTGTGTTAAGCGAAATAAGCTAGTTACAAAAAAGACAAATACCATATGATTCCACTTATATGACTAGTCTAACTCCTAAAAACAGGAAGTACAATGATAGTTGATAAAAGCTGAGAGGAGGAAAAGGAAGTTGTTATTTAATGGGTATAAAGATTCAGATCTGCAAGATAAAAATGTTCTCCAGATTTGAGTCACAAAAAAATGTCAGTATACTTAATACTACAGAACCGTATACCTAAAAATGGCTAAGATGATATATTTTATGCTGTGTTCATATCATAATAAGAAAGCTAAGAAGCCAGAAATAAAAGGCTATTGAATACATTCATCTTCATTTTAAAAGTTTTAAAGAGTTGTCTCCACTTCAAACTTCTCTAATGCCCTCTTCAAACATCTAGATAGAGATTACACCACTGCTGACATTTTATGAAATCAGTGCTGGATAGTCTGTTTTCCTTCTTGTTTTTTTGGAATAGCCTTATTAGGTTATGATCCACATACCGTATTATTCATCTATTTAAAGTATGCCGCTCAGTGGCATTTAGTATACTCGCAGAGCTGTATATACAACTGTCATCACAGTAGATGTCAGGGTACTTCCATCAGACCTCCCCAAGTTCCCTGTGACAGTCACTCCGCTTTCACTCCCTCACCAGCCCTTACGCAACCACTAATCTACTTTTTCATCTCTGTAGCGCTGCCTACTCTTGGCAGTTCATATAAATGGAATTATACTGTGTATGATTTTTTGTAAGTGGCTTGTTTGACTTAGTTTAATATTTTTGAAGTTCATTCTTGTTATAACATGCATTAGCATTTAATTTTATTTTATTCCTAAATAACATTTCATTGTATAAATATGCCACATTTTATTTGTCCATCCAGTTGACGGATATTTGGGTTGTTTTGACTTTTTGTCTATTAGGGACAATACTACTATGAACAGTCAGATATAAGTTCTGTGTGAACAAGATGGTTTCATTTCTCTACAGTATATACCAAAGGCCATAAGGTAACTGTATTTTTAACCTTTTTAGAAACTTTAAAAAACCTTCTTAAAGCAGCTGAACCATTCTACAATCCAACCTGTAGTATACGAAGGTTTACAATTTCTCCATGTTCTTGTTAACACTGTCATTATCTGTCTTTTGAATGGTATGTAGACTTCCTAGTAAGTGTGAAGTGATAGCTCATTATGTTTTTGATTTTTGTTTTAACGGTTCATAATGTTGAGCATCTCTTCATGTGCTTAATGGCCATTTTTATACTTTCCTTGAAGCCATTTCCATTCAGACATTTGTCCATTTTTAAATTGGATCATTTGGATTTTTGGGGGGGCATCATTTGGTTTTTGTTATTAAGTTGTAAGTAGTTTTAGCTGCACATGGTGATATGCACACATAACCCAGCTACTTGGGAAGCTGAGGCAGGAGGATTGAGACTTTGAAACCACCCTTGGTAGCATAACAAGTCCCTGTCTCAAAAAAAAATTCACTGGTAAATTATAAGATTACATAGTTTATACACAAATGTCTTATTGGGTATATGCTTTGCAAATATTTTCTCCCGTTCTGTAGATTTTCTTTCCTCTTTCAAAAGTATTTAATTCTCATGAAGTCTAATTTATACCTTTTGTCTTTTATCACTTATGTTTTTGGTATCATAATCTATAAAGCTATTGCCAAATCCAAAGTCACAAAGACTTATATTTTCTTCTATAATGTTATAGTTTTAGTTCTTACCTTTAGGTCCCACGTGCATTTTGAAGATTTTTTTTGTATATGGTGTGAGGTAGCGGTCCAACTTCTTTCTTTTGCATGTGGAATTCCAGTTGTTCCAGCACCATGTAAAAAAAACTCCCCTACATCCCTCACTGAATTATCTTGGCATCCTTCTCAAAAACCAATTGACGGGACTGGGGATTTAGCTCAGTGGTTAGAGTGCTTGCCTCACAAGCACAAAGCCCTGAGTTTGATCCTCAGCACCAAAAAAAAAAAAAAAAAAAACCCAAAAAACAGCAACAGCAACAAAAAAATCAATCGACTGAGCTGGATGTGGAGTGCATATAATTCCAGCACTCTGGGAAGCTAAGCAGAAGGATTGCAAGTTCAAACCCAATTTATACAATTTAGTGATTTAGTGAGATGCCTAATCAAAAATTTAAAAAAATTAAAAAGGGATTGAGGTGTAGCTCAGTGTGAAGGCCCTGGGTTCAATCCTTAGTACTGGAAAACATATAGACTATCAGTGTATTACACTGAGCTAGCTATATGTCAGTCATACTGATACTACCACACTGACTTGGTTGCTAACTAATTTATAGATTTGTAGGAAGTTTTAAAGTCTGGAACCATGAGTCCTCCAACTGTTTAGCTCTTCCAATATTCCTTAACAATTTCCACATGAGGTTTAGAATGTCTTGATAATTTCTGCAGGGATTTTGATACAGATTGTGTTGAATCTGTACATCAATTTGGTGGTGTTGCCATCTTAACAATATTGAGTCTTCCAATTCAAGAACATAAGGAATATATCCATTTATTTGCCTTTTCTTTACTTCTTTCAACAATGACACAAGGTTACAGAGTATAAACTACCTGTGAAATTTACTCCGAAGTATTTTGTTCTTTTTGATGCTACTATGATGCAACTATTTTCTTAATTTTATTTTTGGCTTTTGTTTAGAACCACAGTTGACTTCTATATATAATTGCACCTGTAACCTTATTGAACTCATTTATTAGCTATAATAGGCATTTTTAGTGTATTCTTCAGGATCTTCTATATATAAGATAAATCTCATATACCAATAGAGACAGCATTATAGCTTTCTTTCCAATTTTGATCTTTTTTGTTTTGTTTTCTTGCCTAATTATCCTGATTAGAACCTCCAGCACAATGTTGATAGAAGTAACAAGAATAGAAAGCCCTGTCTTGTTTCTAATCTTGGGGAAAAGCTTTCACTTTTTCACCTATAAGCAGAATGTTAGCTGTAGGGTTTTTTTAGAATACTTTTATTAGGCTGAGGAAGTTCCCTTCTATTCCTAGTCTCTTGTGTGTTTTTGTCATGAAAGAGTATTGAATTTTTTCAAATGTTTTTTCATCGTTCACTGAGATGATCATATGGTCTTTTTAAAGTTGATCCAGTATAATACATTAATTAGCTTTTTGACTGTCTATATTCTTATCTGACTTCTCAACAATATTAACATAGTTTGACCAGTCCATCCTTCTAAAAATACTTTACTTTTTTCTTTTGGCTTCTCTTATTCTGTTGTTCTCCTTTCTCCTTGGTCCCGAGGGGTGCTGAGGCCTCTTTTCCTCTCTTCTTCACTCTCCTTAGGTGATCTCCTCCAATCCCAGGACCTTTCCTTGCTAATGGACTAATTTATATTTCCAGCCCTTGTCTCCTTTGTGAGCTCAGTGTATGTTCTACTGCCTTCTCTGTATCTACATTTTATAATGACAACTCGAACTGTTCAAAACAAAATGATTGTTTCCCATTCCTTTGCAAGACTGCCTTATCTCAGTTAATGTTCTTGTTATGGTTTGTGTCTAGATGTCCCCCCAAAGCCTCATGTGGTAAGAGATAGCTGGATCTGGAGTGTGTGGTTACTAAATTAATCTATTGATCGGTTTGGCATGGTTCTGCTGGGATCAAGGATGTGAAACTAAATTTAAGAGTGGGAGTGCTACCCGCCCCAAGGACAGGTAGCCTAGATAAAAGATACAGGAAGAAGCTAATTAGCTGCTTGTTTGCATTGCTTATTTGCATACATTCCTTGGATTCCTCACTTTATTTTGCTGCCGGTCTGCCATGCTGCCCTGCCTCGGACCCAGGGGACTATAGACTGAAACCTCTGCAGACTGTGAGCTAATAAACCTTTCTTCCCCTAACTTTGGGTGTCGGGTATTCTGTCCCAACAACGAGAGAAAAGTAACTAAAACAGTTCCCAAAATGCATCTTTTTTTTAAAGATGGAAACTAAAAATCATCTTAATCCTTTTTCCTTCATCCTCCAAATCCAATCTTATCATTTATTCTTCAAAGTCGATGACTTATCATCTGCACTGACGAAGTCTCGTCCAAGGCACTAATATCTCTTCCCTGGATGACTGTGTGAGCTTTTTAATAGCTTGCTTCCTTCTGTCAATTCTTCAGCCCGGTTTAGGTTTTGAAAAACTAAGTCACATCATGCTAGTTACTTAAAAGTTTCTGTTGTTGGCACATTATTCAGCCTTGTAAAAGAAAAGAGATTCTGCCATTTGTGACAACATGGATGAAACTAGAGGACATTGTGCTAAGTGAGACAAGCCAGATGCAGGAAAAAAAGCACTGCATGATCTCACTTATATGTGGGATCTAAAAAAACAAAAACCCTCAAATACATAGAAAAAGAAAGTAGAAAGATGGTTACTAGTGTTAGGTTGATCCACCCGATGCCCGAGACGGCCGTTGCTGGTTTTTCAAAAGAAAACAACCCTCTTCCTGCCTAGAGTCCTCAATTAGGTCCGCCACGCCAACTTGCCCAGGGGCGTTACCCACCACCCAATCACCCCGTGCAGAAAGGACCAATCCTAAATGCGCACTTTCAAGCCTCCAACGTCACGAAAGGGGGGGGCGGCTAAGGGATAAAAGGCCACTCTCACTCGAGTGAGGCGGAGGAGCTGTAACACTGCAATAAAGCCTTTCCCCACCGCGAGCGTCGTCAGCCTTTTCCCTTCTCCCTCCCTCCGCATAAACCTAACAACTAGGACAGTAGAGGTAGAAGGAATGAGAAGATGGAATTTAAAAATAAAATTTCCATTATCTTCTCATCACATCACAGTGAGCCTCAATCTTACTATGATTTAAAAGTCTAACAAGATGTGGGCATGACTACACCTTAGGTCTGACCTCCTCGTCCCTCTCCTTCTTTCACCATGCCTACAAACAGTGCCTTTCCTTCCATCCTTCTTCCTGCTTCAAGAAATGCCTGGCTTTTCCTCATTTGCAAATCAGCTCAAATGTTTTCTATCTTGAATTCTATCTTTAGGAGCAACATAGCTCACTCCCTAGTCACTCTTTGTTCCATATCATTAATTACCTGGCTTTAGTTTCCTTAAAATAGTTATAATGGTATGAAGCTATTCTATATATTTCTTTATCTTTCTAAAAAATACTCATCTCCTTCCCTTATGGGTATAGTAAGTTCCACAAGAGAAACCATGTCCTCAGTGGTATCTGACTCTAAACAGTATCTGACACATGATAGATGCTCAATATTTGTTGAAGGAATGAGTAGGATATGTGAAAGATATAATAAAAACAGGGTATCTTTCCTGACATAACTTATATAGATTAGAAAAGAAAATGTATATTCATCATTCATAAAAAACAGTCCTGAGTACCTAGAACAAACCAGGCATTCTGCTTGTCTTTGGGAGCACGAAGCTGCCTCACTGCCTATCTGTCTCAGCTCCTTGCCATTACCTGTTTTAAGTGTTACGATAATCTCAAAATTGTTACAACAATTTTTCAAACATATACAAAAACAGAAACTGGAATCATCAATTCTGAGACCTACCAATTATCACAACTTTGCCAAATATGGGCCACTGGTTTTTTTTGGGTTTTTTGGGGGGGGTTTTTTGGTGCTGGGGATCGAACTCAGGGCCTTGCGCTTGCAAAGCAAGCACTCTAACCACTGAGCTAAATCCCCAACCCGGTCCATTGTTTTTTAAAGTTTTTTTCTTTCCATTTTCTCTTTGCCAAGATAATTTAAAGCAAACATAAGAGTCATCTCATTTTATTCCTTCATTCTTCAGTAAGCATAGTTTAAAATGTGAAAATTTTCTGATAATAATCATAATGTAATTATCACCCTTAACTAAAAATAGTACCTTGCCAATATATAACAATGTACCAAAAATCAAATTTCCTTGCCTCAAAAATATGTGTTAATGGTTACTCTGTTCATGGTGGGATCCAAATAAGGTGTATACATTTCATTTAAGTGTTTCTTTAGTCTAGATTAACACCTTCTTACCCCAGTGTTTCTGTGCAGAAAACAGGTTGTTTTCTATAGAATGTCCCGTCTACTGGTTTTACTTATTGGATTCCTTCTGGTGATATTTAGCTTTTCCTGTTATTCTCCATACCACCTGTGAGTGAAAGTGAGGTTTAGAGCCTTAACTAGGTTCAGGCTAAACCTGGAGAAGAATGTTTCATATGTTGTATTGTAGCCTTCACCCCAGGAGGAACACATTAGTTTTTCCACCTTTAGAGAAAATAAGATGGATCAACGGGTTCAGTAAATCTCTCCACCGTAAGAGTCCCCTCTGCTTTTTTATTGGTTCCACCCATAATTACATGTTGCCTGACTCAAGTATTTAGGAATTGCAAAACAAGGCTATCTTATCGCTCCTACTTTGTTTATTATTTGTAATTCTTCTGCTAATAAAAGAACTTTTTCCACATTATAAAGAGCTATTTGGTAGAAATACAATGTGTATAAGAAAGTTGAGATAAATGCTCAAGTTTTCCATTAACTGTCAACTTTTGAAGTAAGGTTTTTGTATCCCAGTCATTATATAGCCAATGAGTAAAAAGCATTCTTTTCTTCTCTTTTTGTGTTTAGCCCCTCTATTTATCTGTCTTTCTGTCTCTGTCTCTCTCTCTATATCAAAAATTTATTGGTTTTTATACACTTAGTGTCTCTCAATTCTAGCCATAATATTTTGATGTTCAAATGAATAATGGAAGTTCCTTTATGTTGGCTGGTGTTTTTCTGACACAATCCATTCATTTTTCTTGCTTTCTGACCCAACGACATATCCCAAGCTCATCTGACAAATTCCTGCCCAAATCAAGAATCAGCCATTCCTCCAAAGTGCCCTGGGTTATGTTAGTGGGCAGTGGTATCTCGGCACTACAATCCAGGCACTAGTTGTGCTCACTGCATTTGGCTGTCATTGCTTCTTTTCCTTTCTGGTGGATAGAGCCAGAAAATGTGTTTTTGGGAAAAAAAAATTGTGATACTGCAGATTGAACCAAGTGCCTTACACTGACCTATATCTCCAGCCTCCTTCTTCTTGATTTTTTATTTTGAGACAGGGTCTCATTAAATCACTAAGTTCCCTGGGCTAGGATCAAACTTTCAGTCCTCCCACCTCAGCCTTCCAGATGCTGGGATTATAGGCAAGTGCCATCATGCCCAGCCGCTGTTGAAAATTCAAAATAAAAGAATGTAGTAGACATTTGCAGTATGTGTCAACTATACCTCAATAAACCTGTTAAAAATAAAAAACAAAAGAAGCACATACTTGGACTCAAATATTTTAAGTCAACATTGGCAAGATGAAGATAGCAATGTTTTATACACACAGGTGTAGTACATGGCACACTGCTGTGTATTGCTGAGAGTTCCGCTAATAAATATTGACCTCATATTTTTCCATACAAGATATAAAAGAGATTAGGAAATTCTAAAATGATTTTTTAAAGAGTAAAACAACGAGGCAAACATCTGAAAAAATAATTTGAATCCTCTTAATACACCAGAGTACATCTCAGAAGAATCAAAGAATAGATGTAAACGATAAAATCTCAGGAGTATTGCAACAAAACCATAGAGACTTTTAAAAATGAAGTTGTGATAAACAAGTAAACCCAAAGACAGAAAAAAATTAATTTTACAACAAAGACATAAGATTTCTGTACATTAAAAACTATGACAATTCGTATCCGAGTCACTGCACACACACACAGAAAAACTATGCTGAACAAAATCTGAAGACAGTTGACAAGCTAAACCAAAATAGCTGCAATTTAGATTCCGAGTAAGAGCTAATTAGTATAAAACAATGAGTAAACTATCAAAAATCTAATAGAAAAAAGTGGAGGAGGATATGAACAGATATTTCATAGAAAAGGAAATGCAAATGGCTCTTAAATATATGAAATGGTGCTTAACTCATGCATAGTAATAAAAACATACCTTTAGGTGATTACTAAAATTAGTGACAAGCTGTAAAGGTAATTAATTTTACTAAGTCTTGATCTTTGTCTTTTTAATATTCCATGTGGCCAAATAGGAAGTACATACAGCACTGTTACTACATGCTCATGCATTTTGTTGTGTGATGGAAAAGCACTTGTACTATTAATTGCAGGTGAGTCAGTCTCTTTCTTCACAGAACATCACTTCCTAACTGAAGAAAAGAGAAACTGACAGGCAAAATATGGTTATTTGGACATGAGTATGTATTTGGCAGACATTTTCTCAAAAATGCATAAAATGAGCTTGACACT
>PVJO010016105.1:31288-43055 GCA_004026905.1 Hystrix cristata | reverse complement strand
AAAAAAAAAAAAAAAAAAAAAAAAAAAGGAAAAGTTTATCTGGTTCACAGTTTGTACAGGTTTCACTCCATAGTTGGCCGGCTCCAAGGCAGAGTGGCTTAGCAGAGGCCTTAGCAGAGGAGAAATAGTCCATGGCAGGCAGAAGACAGCAAAAGCAAGCAAGTGACAAATCTAAGGGACAAGTGACAAGCAACTAACAGCAAGTCTTTCTGTCTTTTATATTGTATCCAGGCTACCCAACTTTAGGGCAGATAGCACTCACACCCTTAATCTTACCATGAATCAGTCATACACTCTTTATCCAGCCACCTCTGAAAAAGCCCCACCTATGACTGCATGAGGCTTTGGGGGACATCCAAACACAAGCCATAACACATGTCTACCCAGAGTGGGTCACCTCTAGGATCTTTTAGAGAACTTTTTGTACACAAGAATTTTCTATACACAACTATTTAAGTAGGTGTTATGTTGATCCCTAGATGTCCCTCTCCCAAAGCCTCATATGCTCATAGATGTGTATTCTGATGTTGTGGGGTGGAATATTCTGTAGATATCTACTAAGTACATTTGTTCAAAGGTTTGGTTCAGCTCTGATATTTCTTTGTTATTTGTCTAGTTGATTTGTCTGTTTGTGACAGTGAGGTACCGTAAGTCCCCAACTTATGAACATTCAAGTTGTGAACTTTCACAGATGTGAAAGGACCTTGAATTATGAACATTCATAGATGTGAACAAATTGTGGAAGTAGCTCTCCCTAACCCTAACCCTGTACCATCATTTTAAGGTAACTGTAAAAGTGAACATAGTTTATTTACCATATTTGTGTGTGTGTGCGTGCGTGAGTTTTTTGCTTTACATTGTATATTTGTGTCAAAGGTGTGTAAGACTCACTTTGTTGGATTTAGGAACAAATGGAACTCATTCATAAGTTCAGTACTTACTGTATTGAGGTCTCCCATTACAATTGTGTTAGTGCCTATCTGATTTCTTGTATTGATTAGTGTTCATATAGTTGGGTGTGCTACTATTTGGTGCCTATATATTTGTGATTGTTATCTCTTCCTCTTGAATTGTTCCCTTAACAAGTGTGTAATGACCTTCTTTGTATCTTCTGAGCAGTCTTGGCTTGAAGTCTACTTTGTCTGTAAATGGAATAGCTATCTCTCCTTTTTTCCAAATTCTATTGCATGATGTATTATTTTCTGTCCTTTGACTTTCAGTCTGTGAATTTATTTTTAAGTTAAATGTGTTTTTGGTATATTGTTGGATCTTGTTTCTTTCTTTTTTTTTTTTTTTTTGTGGTGCTGGGGATTGAACTCAGGGCCTTGTGCTTGCGAGGCAGGCACTCTAATCACTGAGCTAAATCCCTGGCCCTTGGATCTTGTTTCTTGATCCATTCTACCAATCTGTTTATTTTGACTGGTGAATTGAGGTCATTTGTACTGATGGTTATAACTCATAGGTGTTGACTTGTCCTTGTCATATTATTTTCCTGTTGTTGGTTCCCTTTCTTTACCTTCTATTAAGTTGCTTGCCCTGCCTGCTGGATTTATTCTATTGGGATTCTTGGAATTGTTATCTTCATTGTCTTTTTCTAGAATATCCTTCAGAACTTTTTGGAGTGCTGGTTTGGGGCCATGAATTTTTTCAGGTGTTCTTAATCATGGAAGTGTCTTATTTCTCCATAAATTTTGAAAGATTACTTTTTGGGGTACATCTGTCTAGGTTGAAGGTTGTTTTCCTTTAGGGCTTGAAATACTTCTCTCCAGGCTCTCCTTGACTGAAGGGTATATGTTGAGAAGTCTGCTGTGATTCCTGTAGCTTTTTCTTTTTGTTTTCTCTAACAGCTTTTAATATTCTGTTCTTGTGTTGAATTTCTGGACTCTGGACTATCATATCCTTGGGGTAGTTTTTTTCTGATCATGGCTATTTGGAGTTCTATATCCCTCATTTATCTGTTGTCAAATTCTTTTTCCATGCTTGGAACATTTTCTGCGATTACTTCTGTGAACAAGTTTTTATGTCCTTCATGCTATCTTTTGATTTTTTTATTGATGCCAGTTAACCTTATGTTAGTCTTCTTGCATTGTCTAGCAGCTATTGAATTGATTTTTCATGGTGCCTTTCTATTTTTAAGAAGTCTTTCATTTGATGATCAACAACCACAACCCTGTCTTCTAGATCTGATGATCTGTCTTAACATTGGATGACTCTGCTGTGTATACTTTGAATAGATCTCTTGGATTCTATCTGAGTCTGTTTTATAGAATCCAGTTCTTGTCTTTGTTGGGCATTCATGGTTTTCACGTCTTTCCTAAGATCCTCTCTCTCTCCCTCTGTCTCTCAATCTGTATTTACTCTAGATTCACTATTTCCTTCACTATGGTGATCATGTCTTTAATTGTGTGTATAATTATTTCTGTTTTGGTTTGTCAAGAGACTTCATCTGTTTTGTTACTTCCACTGCTAACATTTTAGAAAATTCAGCTGGGTGGTTTTTGATTTCTTGCACCTCAGTGCCCCTGAGTTTTCCTTGGGCAAGTTGGGGATTATGGTTTACATCTTGCTTCTGTGTTTTCTCATTTTCTTTCTTTTTTGTTTATCTGTTTTCTGCTTTGAGACTTGTAAATTGCTTATGGTAGGTATCTTTGTTCCTAGTATTGAGACTACTTTACAAAATCACTACTTTTCAGAGATGTCTTCCAGGCATAGCTGGCTTTTGGCCTTTGAGTGTATCCCAGGATCCTGCCTTTTCTGGTTATTAGAGGTAAAAGGTTGCAGCCTGCTTGGCCAGCACCCAGTTTTTTGGTACTGGACTGTAGTTTTGTTTATGATCCCAGACAATTTAGGTATTGGCATACAAGGAAAACCAATTAATTGCAACAACTATTTCACCTTGACTAAAGTAGTGCAATCAGTAATAACAATAGCATCAAGCAGACTGGAAAATGGCAAACTGTGATAACTAATAATTTTCCACTTTAACCATAGGTACAAGATTTATAATTAAAAACAAAATCTAAGCCAAATCATGAAATTATATACATTAAATATCCTCTCAATAGAGTGATTTTTCCCTAAGCAGAGAAAATTTAAAAGGGAGAAGAGGAAAAAATAGAGAAATAAAAGAAGAAAAAGAGATTGGAAGCATGGCTGAAGGACAAAGGAAGATTACCCAAGCCTCAGGAAACTGGTGAAGAAGACAGGAGGAAAGGAAAGAAGGCAAAACAAAACCAAGAACAAACAAAACATAAAAACGAAAACACTCACAGAAAAACAACAACAAAAAGTCCAAACAAAGAAAAATAAGAAAAGAAAAAAACAAAAGCCAAGAAAAACAACAACAACAACAACAAATTTCTCTGTGATTTCAAGCCTACGGTTACCTTCTGAGGTCTACAGTTTTGTTGCAGTGTCCAAATCAAGCTGCTCTTGCTGGTAGACAAAAGAGGCAGTCAGATCCCAGATCTGTACTGGGTAATCACCAACAAGCCGTTAGTAGAATTAGAGTAGAGTAGCAGTTCTGGGTCTTTCAAATCCATAGAAATTCAGGGTGAACCTGGCCTCTGGTCAAGGCATTAGAGCCTGAGTCATTTAGCTTTTAACAGTCTGGGTGTCTCTTACCAGCCTGACCACAACTCCCTGACCATGCACATCTGCCCTGGAGGTCCCCCACCCAGTCACTGTGGGAATTTAACACTGGGAGCCCTGAGATGAAGCCAACCCACAGCTACTCTGAGTCCTGGGTTCAGTTGGTCCCTCCCTAGAAGGCCTCCAACCAAGCACTCTCTCCAGGGGGTACAGCAGATGCCTGGACTGCAGTCACTCACCAGCTGTTGTGGCACACAGCATCTACTGGTCTGTTCCACTGGTGTGTTTTTCCTGAAGGCTTCTGGAGTTGCCCACTTTCACTGTGTCTCTGTAGACTTAATCTGCCTTTTTAATGCCACGAGCCAGGAGCTGGGGAGAAAGTGCAGGTTGCCTTTTCCTTTTTCTGTATTGTGGTTTGTCTCTTCTGTTTCTCTGTAGGCTCCAGTTTTCCCTTCAGATCCTTCCTGGCTCCCAGGGATCCTCCTCCCTCCTTTTCTTCTCCAAGATGTTGTTTTCTAGTGTTTGGATTCTGAATCTTGGAGAGACTGATTTGTTGCTGCTTATCATTCTGCCATCTTCTGTGGCATCACTTTTAGAAATTAGGGTCCTGGCAGGAAATGAATGTGTAATTTGAGAACAGTTTAATAAAGAAATGATTTACAAAATTCTGGGTAAAATTCAGAGAAATCATGAGAGATATTGTACTACTCTGTTTTGGTCAGTGGGGAGACATTGCTGCTAATCCAAAGGGGAGGGAAGGGAAGAGTGATTTCCAGCATTCAAGGAGGGAGAACTAGCAAGGGTCTTTTATAGGAGATTTGGCTTTGCATAAGTAATGGACAGATGCCACCAGACCAGCCGGCCCATGGTGACCCCTTCCTTGCTTTGATCACCTGCTGGTACAACTCTTGGCTAAACCCAAGAGTAAGCCAGGGTCATGAGAGCAGCCAAATCATCTGTCAGCCTGTGAAGTGTGGAAGAGTATGGCAAGCAGATCTGGAGGGTTGGACTGATATCTGGCATATAAATAATTAAATCTGATTATGTTGGGAGAGTAAACCAGGCTTTAGTCATCATCCCCTTTACACTGTCAGTGGAAAAGGCTGTGTAATAATCTATATGGTTCGCAGATGTGTATCCATGTTTTCCTTTTCTTCTCATGCTAAGGGAACAGAGAATGAGAAAAACCTTAATTTCCACAAACGTGTGTGTGTGGTGTGTGTGTGTGTGTGTGTGTGTGTGGCCCCAGGGATTAAATCTAGGGCCTCTGGGGTGCTAAACAAGTATCCTACCACTGAGCCACACCCCAGCCCTCACAAACATTTTTTTTTTAATTTATAAACAACAGAATTATTTTGTTTTTGTTTTTTTGAGACAGAGTCTTGCTTTGTAGCACAGGCTGGCTTTGAACTTCCAGCAGTTTACCTGCCTCAGCCTCTCGAGGGCTGGAATTACAGGTGTGCAGCACCATGCCTGGCTAAACAATAGAAATTTATCCTCATAGTTTTGCTGATCAAGACAACAGCAAATGTGGTCACTGTCTGGTGAGGGCCTCTTTCCTGTCTTGAAGGTGATATACCCTTTCTGGATCTTCACATGGTGAAATGGCCAAATAGACTCCCTGGGTCCTATTTTTTAAATTGATGAGTTGAAATTGCACTTATTTATGGTGTACAATATGATATTTTGATATATGCATTCATTGTGGGTGGCTAACTCAGGCTATTTAACATGTGTATTATCTCTTATACTTACTTTTATTATGATGGAAACACTTAAAAATCTACTTTCAGGCTGGCTGTGGTGTTACAGAGCTGTAATCCCAGCACTCTGGAAGGCTGAGGCAGGATTGCAAGTTTGAGCCTAGCCGGGCAGTTTAGCAATTTAGCAAGACCTGGACTCAAAATAAAAACTGAGGAAAGGGCTGGAGATGTAACTCAGTACAAAGGTACTAGGTCCATTTTCCAGGACCAACAAAACAAAACATTTCTCAGCAATTTCAAATACACAAAATATTGTTATTAACTGCAGTCACCAATATATAAAATATACACAGTAGATTTCCTTCTAACTAAAATTTTGTATCCTTTGATCAACATTTCTCCAGTACCCAACCCCAAATGAGTTATTGTGGAAGAAAATGGGGGTTCCATTGCCTCTTATTAATAAGATTAGCAATAATTGCACCTCGGATAAACCTCATTGGCTACAATACTGCCACTGCGCAAAACTTGCCTCTTATTAATAAGAAAGGTAAAAGATATTTTTTGTTGCCATTCAGTGTCACCTGATTTTAGACCAGAATGTTGTTATTGCTCGTAGTTGTTCATAATTGCTCATAAATACTCAAAAAACAGCAAAGCTAAAACAGTAAGAGGTCTTGCATTTGGAGACCACTGGCTGGCTGCAAATTCTGTTCTCTCCTTCTTCCATGGTCACAAGATAGAAGTTACCTGAGGAACCGAAGCAGTGTGTGCTGCTTCTGCACTGGAGCTTTTGAGAGAATCGAAATTCTTGCTTCACACTTTCTTCAGTGGGCTGAATGCAGGTGGGAACAAGACCTCTGGGAAACCACAGAAGGGAAGGAACGTGGAACCCTGAAACAATGTGTAGGGAGAAGCTGCCAGCTGCCCTCCTGCACACTGTTCTGAGATGTTATATAAACAAGAAACAAGTATTTGTGTTTGTTTGAGTCAATAGTTTGCTTAGCTTACCCAAACTGATGCAGATGTTTGAGCTTTAATTTCAAAAACTTTATTTTTTTAAAATGTTTAAAGGCCCCATGGTGATGAGCAAGGTGAGCACCTATTTTGTAGGTGACATAGTGTGGGACATAAGGACATTCTTGAATTCTTTCAAGAAATACTTTTTGGCCACTAGTAAAATTTGTTGAAAACGATTTATGAAATCATTATTTTGGGAGGACATTCATTCATTTTCATTCAATAAGTATTTACTCGGGCCTTTTATTATATACTCCAAGTCTAATATAAACAATAGGTACTAAATTTTTAAAGATTGAAATATAAATTGCTACAGAGTTTATTATTCTTGAGAAGAATGTGATTAAATAGGGGGATGAACACATAATGGGGGTTTGACTTAGTCACATAATTAGGTGAGGGGATGCCAGAAGGGATGAGTACACTAAGATGTCAAGGAAGTGGGTATGTAGTCCAGCGAGAAAGAGAAAGCAGCTTTCCACGCCGATGACTAGATACAGAGGCCCTTACTTGGATGGTGGGTCTGGTGAGTATGAGGGACGGGAAGAAGGTGAGGGAAGCAGAGGGAGGAGTAGCAGACATTTAGAACTGAAACTTGAGGAGCTCTGCACTTAAATGCAAAGTCGAGGGAACTTAGAGAGGATTCTAAACATCCTCACCACAAAGGAATGATAAATATTTGAAGTGGAGATATGTGAATTGTACAGATTTGATACGGGTATATGTGTGTTGGAATTTGGAGAATACATCAGTTGGCCTTTGTGCCTCCATTGAATTGATTATCTAGATCTCAGAATGGAATTTAGGTTTTTAAAAAATATCAAATAATGATAACATACTAAGAAAACAGAATGTCGGTAGACTGAATAACAGGATATACTGAAGTACTGTTATCTCCTCTGGTATGTAGTTTTTTAAAAGGCTGCATGTGCGGATGTGCTGTTCCAGAAGACATAGCTGGCGTCTTGAGGCAGTTCTACTTCTCATTATGGGTACAGTATTAACCTTTTCGGTATCAGTTTTCTCACATGTATGATTTGGGAGTTGTTGAGTTGTATTAGGTCTTTTCCAAAGTTCATTGTAGAAATTCTATGATTGCCTTGAGAATGACCAGATGTAAGAAAAATTTTCACTGCAGATATTTGCTGTCCATGTTTTATAGCTTGAGTTCAGAAAGTTTGTGCTTGAAATTTTATGCAGTAAACCAACACAAATGAGGGGAGAGGTGATTCTGAAATATTTTGGTTAGTAGCTTATCACTAAAAATGCCAAACAATTAAAAAAACCTACAGTCTTCAAAATTAATAACATCTTAAAAATGTTGTATTGGACACAGTTTTTCCTAGGTGATTCATAATGTCTTTTAAGATCTTGTAGTTTTTCATATGAGCATTATGCTATGAATTATCCTGGTACTTTGACTTATAAGGGTACCAGTTGATAGGAATTTCTTGTTACTAGAGTCTTGTATAAGCTGCTATTTACATTCCTCATTTTCAGTAATTTAAAGATGTCACTAATCTTGAAGAACAATAGCTGTTGAAAACCACCTTCATGCAGTCTTTTAAGTTACCAGTTTCTTTTTAAAATTTAAATTATCAGTTTCCAAGAGACATATTCTTTTATTTTTCACTGTATCATCCAATGCTTAGAGACCACATATGATTCTTCAAATATCAAATTCAGAAGGTACTATTATATCAAAAAAGCAAAGTAATTTTTTATTTTAGAAGTTCTTTTGGGGACCTGGGTGTGGTATACCTCTGTCAGCCCAGCTACTTGGGAAGCCGAGGCGTGGAGATTGCTCCAGACCGGCCTGAGCAACATAGTGAGAACCCGGGGCCCTTCCACATGAGCATCAGGGCATAGGATACATGTTTGGAAAAGTTCATATAGGACTGTGGTGGTGAGCCTGTGGCATGCGTGCCACAACTGTTTCATTTGTTATTGTTTAAAGCTCTAAAAGGTTCGTAATCATTGATATAGGAGATGGGCACAATTATATGACACAAGACTCTTCAAAGAAATTGAAGGACAATTCAGACAGGACAGAACTCTCCACAACTCTACACAATATAATCCTTTTTTTGTCAGGGAGGGTTGCTGGGGATCGAATTCAGGGCCTTGTGCTTGCTAGGCAAGCTCTCTACTCCTGAGCTAAATCCCCAAACCCTACACAGTATAATTCTAACTTTTTAGTCATGAATGATCCACGTGAAAAAGAGGATTGTGTCTTTTCTAGAAAGCTCCTTGAGAAACTCAGGTTTTTAAAAGATATGGATAAAAGATGGAAAGAAGATCGTATGTCAAGAGTGAATGTTGGCGATGGCACCAAACTGCATAAAGGGTGTCAGGAGGAGCTGTGCTACCTGTGAGTCAAATAACAGGACATCTGTGAAGGTCTGTGCACAGTCAGTAGCTACCACTGATTGAGCATTCTAGGCCGAGCTTTTCGTGGATCATTTTGTGACTTTTTTGATAACCAGTGAAGTAGGCACAATTATTTTTCTTCCTTCCTTTCCCTTCCTTCCTGTACTGGGAACTGAATCCAGGGTCTTGCATATTCTAGGCAAGCATTCTACAACTGCACTACATCCCCAGACTGACTTTTTTTTTTTTTTTTTGAGACAAGGTCTCACTAAGTTGTTCAGACTGGCCTTGAACTTGTCATCCTCCTGCCTCAGCCTCTTGACGAACTAGGATTACTGGCATGTGTAACCATGCCCATTTCACAGTTATTATCCCTTCCTTTTAATGGTGAGAAAGAGAAATACAGACTGGCTAAGAAAGTTGTTTGAGATAATCCAAGAAGACAAAAGAAGGCTGGCTGTGCTCTTAATTATTATGTATTCTTCTTGTGGTAGTAAAAAATATGCCAATAGATAGAAGTGGTGGTTATAAAATAGTAGAAAAATGGAGTTAAAGCAGAGGTTCTATATTAACTGTTTTGAATGACACAGGCTAAATGAGAGGTTTTTGTTGTTGTCACTAGGCTTGGTGAGAGTGACACGTAACACTCTTATGGCCTTGGGCTGTGTTCATCTGAGCAGAACTGCAAGTGTGAGGACTACAGTCGTCTCGATGAATTCAGGGCATCAGATCATACTTGGAGCACTCTAAAAAACACCAACTCCTAAAAAGATTCAAAGATGACCCTTTAGTTGGGGATTTAGCTCAGTGGTAGAGTGCTTGCCTAGCAAGCACAAGGCCCTAAGTGCGATCCCCAGCACCTCCCCCAATGACCCTGCAATAGCATTGGAGAATCTACTACCTGTTGCAGTTACTCATATAAATTTTTTCATGTTATTTCTAATTTTTTTATGAATATTTGTATTTTTCTACAATCATATGAAAACAAGCTTGTATTTTTCTCTTCCCACATGCCATACACCATCATTTTAATGATTACTTTTAGGGGCTAAGTAATTTTCTTTCACTCTGATGCACCCATAATGTATGAAACCAAATTGTTGGATACTCACCCTATTTGCATTTTCTTTCCATTGTATGAAAAAAGTCGTTTTGATTGATTGGGATTCTGTGTAGGAAGTGTTATGGTTGTTCCAATATAGCTCCAGGCCGGTTTTAGAGTTTTTCAGGGCCAGTGAAATGAAGAGGGAATGAGAGAACATTTCTGCATTTCTCCTTCATCAGTCTGGTGGGTTTTCTGCCCGTGGTTTGTACCGTGCTTCAGCAGAGCCGCCTGAAGTCAGTAAGAAACATAGCGAAGGCTGACGCAGTGTATGAGCAGCTGTCTCTAGAGATCAGCCTGGCGGTCACCGTCCTTTGGGGCCTTTCTTCTCCCATCCCAGTGCAGGATGCTCTCATAACTCCCCTTGCTCGGCTCCCTACACAACTTTGAGTACTACTCTGTTTCTTTCAGAATAAACCGTGAGTCTCTTGGGGCTTGTTTTATCATTCTAGCCCCACATACGACAATATCTCACATTAAAATTTAAAAAATTTTTATGACTACATGTTTGCAGAATATAATGCTTACATTCACTGTGGGGAGCTGGTACGTGTACATAACACATCTTAATTCTTTTTATGTCCCCTTCTCTTGGTCCCCTTCCCATGTGCAAAAGATCTGTCTCTCTGTTTCCTATTATTTATCTTTTATTTTGCTCTTTAACTTATTTATGACATTTAGTCATTTTTAAAAGTTTAATGTCAGCTTGTTAAATGCATTACAGTGT
The DNA here is from genome assembly GCA_004026905.1 of Hystrix cristata. NCBI lineage: Eukaryota > Metazoa > Chordata > Mammalia > Rodentia > Hystricidae > Hystrix > Hystrix cristata. The sequence goes on along the minus strand of PVJO010016105.1, from coordinate 32,542 downwards.
GAATATTGTTTCTTTCTCATCTACTCCCTCTGTACTGGGGATTGAACTTAGGGCCTTCACACTGAGCTACATCCACAGCCCTTTTTTTAATTTTTAAATTTCGAGACAGAGTTTCGCTACGTAACTAAGTTGCCCAGCCTGGGCTTGAACTAGTGATCCTCCTGCCTTAGTCTCTAGAGTGCTGGGATTACAGACCTGTGCCACCATGCCTGGCTTCTCTTGTGCTTTCTTCAGCAATTTAAACATCAAGGAAGGGGCTCATTCTTAGTTTTCAATACACGTACACACACACATGCCTCATGTACACACGCTACAAGGGAGTTAGAGATATTTGGCCCACATGTCTTCCTCTGTGGAAGAGAAGAGCAAGGCGAAGGGAGCTGAAAAAGGGAACCTGCGAGCCATCCTACCGCATCTGATCCATGTCCTTTCATAACGGGTCATGCCAACACCTAAAACAACTCCAGCCACTCCAGAGGTACAGAGCACCCCTGTTAGAGTGTATCGGTTTATACATATAAGATTCTCTTCATTACTTAGCGTAGTGATTCACTTCCACAGTCTCTATACGTTTGTTAAAGCTGGAACGTGTTTATTCATGGTAGCCCCTCACAGAGCTAAACCATTTGAAGTAGTTTATCTTCAGAAAGTAATAAGAGAAGTAAAGGAGAGGATGTAAGGGGAAGGAAGTCCCAAACATCCAGAGAAATTCCTAGACATACTGCCAACTTTCTTTTTCAGAATTCCTTTATTCACATTTCATTTAAATTTCTCAATCTGTCATCATGTCCAGGCATCTATTCTGATACTAAGAAATAGACTCGCTCTATAGAGTTCTGCCTTTCCAGCTTTATTCAGAATCAGATCCCTTTTCTTATGTCAGCAGCTTGAGTCAACATTCTTTTCCCCAAATGCACATTTAAGTTTCTACTCTACTACTGGGCTAACAGCCTTCCCGTCTTTGCCACTTTAGTGCTTTGACTCCTCTGATCTTAACCAAAAACTACTGATTGACTATAATGATGGCCTTAACATTTTGCAAGACTCAGCTTCTTTTCTTTTCTTTTTTTAAAAAAATTTTTATTTTTTACCAAGAACATGCATTGGTACATTGTATACATAATGATTCCATTCATCATGGTTATTTTGTACCTATACATGATGTATCCTGGTTGCTCCCCTTCCCCACCCCTCCCTTCCATTCCCCCCTTTGTTTCTTTTCTTTTCTTTTTTTTTCTTTTTTTTTTTTTTTTT
>PVJO010016105.1:0-31188 GCA_004026905.1 Hystrix cristata | reverse complement strand
GGCATCTGTCGTCAAGGACACCACCATATTCATATAGAATGAAGACTAGGATGCATAATTGTGGGGAGGCAACACCCCTAAGGTGCGAACTCATGTTGCACACTTCTGTAAGTTACACAGTCTCACACGGGACACTCAAGTGAGCTCCAGGCCTCTGACTGGATCCTTTGGATCTCTAGCGCACAGACAGACCCTTCATACTCTCCCACATCTGGCTCTGTGGGCAGCCTGTGAGCCCAAATCTTCAGCAAGAAAATTCTCCAGAGGATACAAGAGAAGAAAAAGAGAAGGTCATCAAGATCCAATCCAGGCGCCTCAAGTGTCTGACATCACACCTCCTTGCCGGCTATGATCCCACTCTTAGAACCTGAAGAACACCTATTGGGACACCATCCGTAGGAACCTGAGGCAGAGTGACCACACAACTTGAAGACAGCCTGGACCAAAATCATAGGGGAGTTAGCAGTTATCTAAAGCAGTGAAGACACTACATCCAGAGGAATATCCAAATTGTGGCTGATGAGGACATGAAAATGTTGAAGCCAGAAAAATCATAGGTGTGGCCACATAAAGACGGTAGGGAAATCATTGGTAAAATGTGCATTCAGGAGAATAAGAGATTATGAAGTATGGATTATAGAAACTGGTTCAAAGATAAAGCTTTAAATGATGGGATAAGGCCTGCTTTTCTTTGATGCCTATTGTGGGACATGCAGGTATATGTAACAATTTAAATTTATTGGACATTGTGATGATAATAATAAAACCGCCACTCTGAATTGCAAAATAACCAGTGATTCCTCTTTTTTTTTAATTTTTATTTTAAACCAAGAACATGTATTGGTACATTCTACATGCAATGGTCACATTCATTACATTTATTCTGTACCTATACATGATGCATCTTGGTTCTCCTCCTTCTCCCCCGCCCCTCCCCTAGTGATTCCTCTTATATCAAGAACATTTCCAGTTTTTAAAATCCAATGATGGTGTGGAACCAGAGGAGACCCAGAATGACAAAAGCAATTTGGGATAACAAGAGCAAAGCAGGAGGCCTTACAATACCTGATTTCCAGCTATACTACAAAGCAAAAGTAATAAAAATAGCATGATACTGGAAGAAAAACAGATACATGGATCAGTGGAACAGAATAAGTGATACGGAAACATCCTCAGACATATTCAATTATTTGATCTTTGATAAAGGAACCAAAAGCATATGTTGGAGAAAAGATAGCCTATTCAACAAGCGGTGCTGGGAAAATTTGGTATCTGTTTGTAAAAGATTGAAACTGGATCCTTATCTGTCACCATGTACGAAATTAAAAGTGGATCAAAGATCTAAACATTAAACCTACTGGAGGATAAAACAGGTAAAACATTTGAATACATAGGTGTAGGAAAGGATTTTCTAAACGGAACCTCAATCACACAAAAGTAGTGGCAAGAATCAACAAATGGGATTATATCAGACTAAAAAGTTTCTGTACAGCGAATCAATAGAAGAGACAACATGCAGAATCGGAAAAAATTTTTGCCAGATACTCCTCAGACAGATGACTAATACTATCTAGAATATATGAAGAACTCAAAAAAAATTCAACCACCTAAAATTAAAGACCCAGTTAAGAAATGAGCAAAGGAGATGAACAGACACTTCACAGAGGAAGTACAAATGGTCAATAAATATATGAAAAAGGCCATTAGAGAAATGCAAATCAAAACAACACTAGGATTCCATCTTACTCTGGAAAGAATGGCAGTCATCAAGAAATCAAACAATAACAAATGCTAGCATGGCTGTTAGGAAAATGGAACCCTCCTCCACTGTTGGTGGGAATGTAAACTAGGACCACCATTATGGGAATCAGTATGGAGATTTCTCAAAGAACTGAAATTAGAAATTCCATATGACCCAGCTATCCTCCTGCTAGGTATCTTCCCCGGAGAGTTTAAATTATCATACTACAGCAATACATGCATACCAGTGTTTATAGCAGCACAATCCATAATAGCTAAATCCTGGAAACAGCCTATATGCCCATCAACAGATGATTGGATTAAGAAAATGTGGTCTCTACATATAATGGAATACTACTCAGCTATAAAGACAGATTTGAGACATTTGTGGGAAAATGGATCCCCTTGCAAATATAATGTTGAGTGAAATAAACCAGACACACAAGTTTAAAAAAAACAAAAATGAGGCACAATAAAATATTAACAACAAAAACTAATAGTATACATACTAAATTATTGGCATGATAGCCCCTGTGCTTTGGGGGCTTTATTAAGTGAGTAGGGGTAACTTGAATAAGAGGATTTAAATACCATGATATTTGACCTGGTAACTAAGAAGCCTACTAAGTGACTGTTTTAGTCACTTTCTTAGTGCTGAGACACAGCACCTGACACCCACAGTGTAAAGGAGGAGAGGTTTATTTTGGTTCATGTTTTAGTCTGTGGTTGGCTGGCTCCGCAGAAGCAGCAGCATGGCAGAGGGGCATGGTGGAGGAGAAGGTGCGAGAGAGGGAGAGAGACAGACAGAGACAGAGAAGGGAGGAGCTGGGGAGGGAGATAAACCCTTCCAGGTCACACCCCCAGTGACCCTCCTCTTCCCACAGGACCCTACCTCTTACAGCAAATCAGCTGTAACACTCCATAATCCAGTTACCCTCCAAAAGCCACATCCAGGAGTAGTGTGGTTCTTGGAGGAAATCTAGATATAAACAGTGACTAATGGGTGGGTAGTTTATACAGCATGGGTATGTTGGGCAAAGGGGTAATTCGTTCCCTGAGTAGGATAGTGAGGTGGTGCAAGACCGCGAGACTTCTCCTCCCCTCCCCCTTCTTCACCCCTCCCCCTCCTCCCTCTCCTTTTTTTTCAATACTGGGAGTTGATCTCAGGGCTTTCACACTGAGCTAAATTGCAGCCCTTTTTATTTTTTATTTTGAGATAAGGTCTTGCTAAATTACTAAGTTGCCCAGGCTAGGCTTGAACTTGCAATCCTTCTGTCTCAGCCTCCTAGAGTGCTGGGATTACAGGCAGTGGCCCAACAAAATTTTATTGCACTACTCAGAACGGCCTCGATTTAAAATTTATAAATTGCTCACTATAGAATTTTCCATGTAATGTTTCTAGACTGTGGTTGACTGTGGTTAAGTGAAACTGTGGGTAAAAAAGGCTGTTGTACTTTCTATAGGCCAACTCTGTGCATTCATATCAATTCCTGTCAAATTACAGAATGATTAAATGAAGGAGAAAGGTTTTGTTTGAACATGGAAGAAAGCTGCATCATTCTACAAACATGTCACACCATTCTACTTTTTTCGTTTTTGACAGAATTGCTAAATTGTAGTTAAAAGAGTGAAAAGATCCAGGAGTGGTGATGATGGTATATGCCTGTAATCTCTGCACTCTGGGAGGCTGAGACAGGAAGATCTTGGGTTTGAGTCCAGCCTGGGAAACTGAGCAACTTTTTAAAAAAGGTTTTAGGATATATGTCCTAAGATTTAAGATTTTAAACTTTTCTGTTCTATCTTTTGGAATAAATTAGAAATAGACTAGATGACAGTAAAGTTAATGACTCAAGATTATCAAATAACTTTACAGAAAAAATGTTATTAAGGGATCAATTTTAGTTTGGTGGGGTTCCTTAATACCAGGTTACAGGATTGAATGCTTGCTCTAATCAACATTTTTCTCAAATGCAACCCAGATTTTGGCTGCCTCTTCATTCTGTTCTATCACACGTGGTGCTGACTGCCTTTGACTAGAGGATCCACTTGCGGAAAAGTGCTGCGCATCAAAGGAGTCAGCATGTGAAGGGACAGCCTTCAGACTGGGGAGAACGTTTGCAAACCATACGGGTTAATACCCAACACATACAAGGAGCTCCAACGTCTCAATGGTGAGAAAAACAACCTGCTTTAAAATGACCAATAGACCTAAATAGACATTTCTCAAAGGAAGACATAAAAATGGCCAACAACTATGTGAAAAAATGTTCATCGTTAGACACCAGAGAATTGGAAATGAAAACCACAATGAGATAGCACCTTACTCCAGTAACAATGGCTACCAAAAACAAAAACAAAAACAAAAACCACCAGTGTTGGTGAGGATTTGGATCCAAGAGAACTCTTGCACACTATTAGTGGGAATGTAAATTAGTACAGTCATTATGGAAAACAGCATGGAGGTTCCTCAAAGAATTAAAAATAGACCTGCCATATAAGCCAGCAATCCCACTACTGGGTATAAATGAAATCAATATGTCAAAGAGGGATCCACACTCCCTTGTTTATTGAAGCTCTACTCATACTAGTCAAGGTATGAAAGCAACCCAAGTGCCCATTATTTAATAAATGAACAAAGAAAATGTGGTACAACGGAATGCTATTGTGGTATGAAAAAGAGCTATAATTTGCAACAACATGGATGAACCTGCAGGACATTATCTTATGTGAAATAAGCCAGGCCCCAAAAGACAAGTACCACATAACCTCACTTATATGTGGAGTATAAAAAGCTTGAATTTAGAGAAACAAAGTCAAATGGTGGTTACCATACATGGCAGGGTGTGGTGCTGGGGTAAAGTTGGTCAAGGGACAGAAAATGTCAGTGAGACTGGAAGAATTAAAGAGCTGCATTGTACATCATGATGACTACCATTAATCGCAGTGTCTTTTATAATTGGTAGGGAAGTAGAAGTCATACACACACATGCACACATACACACACACAGGGTATGTGAGATAATACCTATGTTTTTGTACCTTAATTCAGCCCCTCCACAGTGTATATCATAGTGTGCCTGGGACTTGAAAGGATTTGCCAGCCATGAGAAGGGTGCAAATGTGCTTGAGATAGGAGAGAATTTTAACCTGGTTGTGGATGAGGATGACGTCAAGGAGTTGCTGCAGATGTCCCTGAGGATTTGAGTAAGGAGGGGTTGCTGCAGTGGGATAGACACATATAGCTGAAGAAGATGCGAGAGAAGAGGAGCAAGAGGGAAAAAAAAGATGAACCTTTAAGAAAACCCACAGCGAAGGATTAGCAGACTTCAGTGAGCTGCTCAAAATGTGTGGAAAATATGGACTCTAATAGTGAAGTTTTGCTTACTAGAGAGGAATGTTTATGGTGCTCACAAGTGGCTCTGTGACGAAAGAAAGAAACTAAGCAAACCGCACGGACTGTTTGTGAAGAGTGACACCTGCCTGAGAAGGGCCCCAGGCAGGCCCATCTGGAGGGATTCCGGAGAGGTGACCCTCCTCCTGGGCCTTTGCCCTGGAGACCGTCCGGTGGGCAAGACGTGCAGGCAGGAGACGGCTCGGCTTAGGCTAATGCGTGTGGGTTTCTGTCTTTGCTTTTTTGATTAAAATTTTGTCAGTCTTTGTTTTGAACAAAAACGCTTTTGAAGTAAAATAAATTTAAATACAAAAAGCTCAAGAGAAATGAGAAATGGAAGGAAAAAATGGAAACAAAGCTTTTGTAAATAGGGAGGGAGGAGGGGATGAGGGGAAGGGAACGGGGACAAAAAGAAGCAACAAAGTGTATCATGTACAGGTACAAATCCCCAATGATGAATGTTATCAATATGTACATTGAAAATGTACCATTAAAATAAAATTTAAAAAGAAAGAAAAATGAAAGGAAGAGTGGTACAGTTTGTAGGTTTACCTGTTTCTCAGCGTGTTTATTCTGAACTAGAATTTGAAACAATAAAATTTTCAACCATCTGAAAAAAAAAACTCATTGTGTGAGGCCATAAAGAAAATATTTTTGGTACAGCCGTACAATGTATTTTAACCTGTGTTATTACTAAAGAATCTGGAAATGAACATTTAAAAGTTTATAAAGTAAAATAATACAATAAGCCAAGTAAATTTATTATTGAAGAAAGAAAATACTTTAAAATAAAGCTAATACAGCTCAGTGCACAGCGTTTATAAAATGCACAGCATCGTGTGGTGGTACCCTCGGTCGTCACATTTCCTTGGCGTGCACATGCTGATTCACCACAGCGACGTCCAGTCCTGCGAGCTCCAGGCTTGGTAAGGCCTCTGCTGGTGCTCATTGTTTTAACTTTTACATCCTGTTTTTACGATTGGTCAAGAGACGCAAAATAGTATTTAGATGCGCGAATACTTAGCACTGTTAGAGTCGCCTACAGCATTGGGCACAGTAACATGCTGTACCGTACAGGTTTGTCGCCAGGAACACTCAGCGTGCCCAGAGAGCCTGTGTGTATTGCAGGCTCTGCTGTCCAGGCCTGTGGAAGTCCCCTGTGATGTTCGTACAATGGAAAAATCACCTAACAACACATTTTTCAGAATGTGCACCATTGTCAAACAATATAACTATAGCTATCGAAACATCATGTTATAGGGCATGAATATATACAATTTTTATTTATCATTTAAAAAAAAACCACTTACATCAGAGAGAGCAATGTCGATTTTACTGAATGTTTCACAAGTCAGGAGAAAGGTTTTACTTTGTATAGAATTAATCCTCACATCAGCCTTCCATAGCTGTTTGCCACTGTGCCACCACTGTGAGTACTTTTCAATTTTTCTGACACTTCTCCAGTATTCTGAGCTCTTTCCTCAAGTTTCTGCAGGCATTTCAAATTTTTTTCTCCATTATAAAGCAGAGCAATTTAACCAGAGCCTACTTCCTATTTCTGGTTCCCGTTCCAACTTTATACAATGATGGTCCCGATTAAAGAAAGAAACTTGGGCTGGATGTGTTGCTCAGTAGTACAGCACTTGCGGGCGAGCTCAGAGCCCTGGGATGATGCTTAGCACTGCAAAATCAGTCAGTCCCATCAGCTAGTAAGTCAAACAAACAAATATGGGATGCATCCTCTTTTGAAAACAGGCCTAAATTTAAAGAACAAGATTTCTGTAACATCTGTAATTTGCATGACAAAAATTTTTGAAACATGGATAAAATGGAATGATGAGAGTGGTGGGGGCACAAAACCATGTTGTTCCCATTATTGATCACCATGTCTTGAACATCCTAAGACACTGTAGCTTCAAATCGACCGTTTGCTGTGTTCTCCCCAGTTCTGAGGTGACTGAGCTGGCTGGGCTGGTCCCCCTCACACGCGGTTGCACTCAGGTCTGGCCAGGCCTGGAGCCACTACAGACTTGACCAGGCTGGACTTTGTGCGCAGAGCTGGTGCCTTGGTCCTTCTCTGTACGCCTTTTTCAGAAGGGTAGCTGGAAACTTCACATGGAGGCTGCGAGCTCAAAGGACTCTGCTGAGATGATGTGTTCTGAGGCAGGAGCTTCGAGGCCTTTTTAACCCATCTTTGGATGTCACAGGACTGCATTTTCATTGTAGTCTAGTGACCAAGATAAGTTGTCAAAGCCAGCCCTAGACTCCAACTTTTGAGGGGAGAAGCAGTATGCATGTGCCAGTAGGAAACAGATCGCTGATGCCATCCTTGACTTTCATCAGCTCTTTGCCCTCTCGCCTTCTCCCTATGTGAAAAGTTACGTCATTCTCCCCGGAGGCCCCCAATGTGTCCTTTTATTTCAGCATGGAGTCCACGTCCAGGACTGTATCATCTAGGCAATACAGGCCGGTTCTTTGGGCACCACATCTTGAGGATATTTTCTCTTAACGTGAAGAAGCTGAGCTAACGAAACAAGGTCACTGGCCCTGGGCAGTCCCCAGATGCAGTGCTGATGCAGGGACGCCATAAATGCACGAAACATTCACGTAAAAAAGGGAGGAAGCAACTCAGCGCAGCTGCGGCACCATCACCACTCTTTTCCAAAGCAGGTCCACTGTTGCTTCTTGGGCGTCTTCGTCACCGTTCTGGGCACTGACCCCTGGGCCACCCTTCCTTTTTCATAAGAAGTGGCTGATGTTCACAATGGAGTCGTTTTCTCAGCGTGTTTCCTCATAAAAGTTTGGGAGTCTAAAACTTGTTTTTTCATTTTTATGTACTACAAATGGAATTAGAAGGCGTGCAGTCTTCTGTGAAACTTTAAGTGTTGCCAATGTAAGAGTATAAAATATGTTTTATTGTGGTTTTAAATTGTATTTCTCAAATTACCATAAATAATAATGAATTTGAACATTTTTAATGTTTTTTGGCTCATTCATATTTCTTGTTCTGTGAAGTACCTATATATGTTCTTGGCTTATTTCCTTTATTGGAATCTTCTAATAGATTTGTAGCTCGTTATATATTCTGGAGTATAATCCTTTATTGGTTTTATGTGTTGAAATATATTACCTCTTTCTAGCTTTTGGCTTATCTTTTTACTTTATTGTGCTGTTTGAACAGAAGCTCTTAATTTTAATGTATTCAAATTTATTAATTCTTTTCTTTATGATTGTTCTTTTTGTTTCTTATTTAAATTATTTTGCCCTGTCATAAAAATATTCTTTGTTTTTTTTGAAAAGTCTTACAGCTTTGATTTTCATATCGAAGTTGTTAGTCCATATATATGGTGTGAGTTGCTTAGTTTTCTTTAATATGAAAAACCTATTTCCCCAGTCTCACTCATGTGCCCTTCCCACACAATTTGCAATATCAGCTGTGCCTTAAATCAGGTTTCCTTATATTTGTGGGTCTCTTTATAAGCCTTCTATTCTGTTAGATATCTGTGACCAATACTACCTTGGTCCCTGTGATCCACACTGTACTGTTTTCATTACTATATTTTTATAATAAATGTCGCTATCTGGCGTCACATCCCCCAGCTTGGATCTTCAGCCCTGTGCTTTCAGGCAAATTTTAGAATCAGCTTCTCAGGCTCCATGAAAACAGCGCAAAACAAACACCCTCCCCCGTTTATACTGTGATTGGGATGGCAAGCTTTACTACATTTCCACTCTTGCCCTCATTTCCTTCTTAGCCCAACTACGTGTATAATAGCTTCCCGGCAAATACACCAAACCTTCTTGTCCCCCCTGCTCCCCGTGGTGGACTTATTATTGTGCTCAACTTGAGGCAGAATGCCTAGCTGAATGGAGTTGATGTGGCTCTGGACGTAGAGGATCCACCTGAGGATTGTTGCCAATGCAACATAAAGGAGAACAGGAGCAAAAGATAGCTGTAGGCTGTTTCCCAGGAGAAACTCAGCTGTTCTCGTGGAAGAAGGAGCTCAGGGCCTTGCTGTCATTGAGGGTGGCTGTTATTGCTTTTGGGGAGCTCTGGTCTTTATCTCTGCTGCGAGCATCATATTCTGTTCCGGGAAAGATTTCTTAAGCCATCATCTGTAGAAATGGACATACACGGGACAGTGCCGTGGACTCCCAGCCCTTGACTGGATCTTTTGGGTCTCCAGTGCATGGATAGACATTCTGCACTCTTCCTGCATTTGGCTTGTGGGTGAATGTTGTAACTTATAAATGTCCTGTATTAAATCTCTCTTGCAAACCACTGGTTGTAGAAAGGTAAACTAACACACTAGAAGGGTAACTAATACGCCCCCTCTTCTTTATGTTTCTACCTCAGAATTGCTTACTCCCTGTCTGTACCCAATCAGCTAAAATTGCTAGAGAAAAATGAATAACTATTCTGAGTGGTTTCATGTAAAATCCATGATCACAGATTTCAAATGGATAGTCAGAACTGTCAAGTTACACTTGCCATTCTCTCAGTAGCATACCTTTCCCTCCCCTCAAGCCTCCTACTTCATTCTTCCTTTCCTGACTTTCACCTGATGACCTTGCACAACACTTCATTCAGGAAGAAGTCAGGGCAGTGAATAGAAACTTCTCCTAACCTGGATCAGATCTACCTACCACATTAGAATCTATAATTCTTCCCTCCCTGATGTTACTAAGAATGAACTCACTGTTTCTGTCAGAGCCTAATTCCTTCCCTGTGTCCTGGGTTTCCTCTCATTTTTTTGTTTTTAAACTAAGAGAAGACAGTTGACTTAAAGGTGGTGAAAAGGGGAAAAGAGAGATGATAGATAGCTACTCAGTGAGTAGGGTGCATTCGAAGGCGAAATACGAGTGGACCCTTCTCTGTAGTCCCTTTTTATTGGGGTTTTCCTTGTGTTGGCCCTTGGAATCTAACTGGCTCCTGGGCTTGTCCATCACCTTTGCCTCAGATTTCTCTTAGCCATGTGACCTTACTTTGCCCTTTGGTAGAGACTAAGATTATGGGTGAGGAATTTAGGGCCAGGTTATGTAGATGTAAGGATCAAATAAAGGGGGAGTTTGTGATTTTTATGTTAATCACAGTACCTGGGGCCTTCCCCAAACTACTTCCTTTGCCTTTGTCTTCCTTTGCTAGATTGTTGGAATCTAGCTGCCTTTATGTTTCTAACTATTGGATTATAGCTGCCTTTGTCTTTTAGACTTTGGCTGTAGAGGTCAAAATTTTCTATTATTTTTAAAATAATGTTTAATGAGGCCTTTACCCTAACTTTTCCTTACCTATGGGGACCCCTGCCCCTACATTCTACCCCCTGAGACAACCATCCAACTGCTGTTGGGGAAACGGGTGACAACTGATCTGGCTTCTTTGAACTGAATAGGGAAGAAAGAGTGAATGGAAATCTTCGGCAGGGAGGTTTTGTCCAATGGGCCTTGGCAGAAGAAGTCTGGCAGCTTTACAGTGGGTTTCATCTGTATGACCACTTGGGGTTTGGCAGCCTCTAGGCAAAGGAAAAAGAAGAGCTTTACCAAAAGATCAGAGGCATGTATTGTTGTGGGGGGCAGTTGCACTCCAAGTTCTAGGTTCTTTTCATCCCAAAGAATTGGATAGTATGAATTGAGAGTGGTGAGGTTTATTTAAGTGACAAACCAAAAGAAAAATGGGCTGCCACTGGTAGAAAGCGGGGAGAAAGAATTAGAGTGCAGGAGCTGACAAACAGAGAGATGGTGAATAGAAAGAGTGAGAACCTCGTGGCATTGCCTCTATTTAATCTTGTCCAAGTTCTTGTGAGAGTTTCTCAGTCTTGTGAGACAGCATGCTTGGATTTCGCACCCCAGGCTGACGTCTGGTCTAGGTCACTCCCTTAGGTCATGTCCATCTTTCCAGCCAGCCTTAGCCATACCCTACACCCACCTCATTTCCCCCTGAGACACAAATCCCCATAATTCTTTATGGGGTCCTGAGGGGTTGAAGATCTCCTTTTCTGTAGCTTCTTCAGGCTGGAAGGGGCTGTGGACCCTATCTACTGGGGATTGTGTGCCCTCTAATCTACCTTAGAGTATTGTGGCTTGCTGGCTGGGTTGAGGAAAGAAAAACCTGTCAGGAAGCAATGAGAAGATGGTTAATGACCTTTGACCTTCATTATTAGCCCAAATGTGAGGAGTGGGTTAGATCTCTTAAGTCTCTTTTGTAGTAGCCTTACACGTTTGTCTTTTGAAGAGAAATCTCAAGTCTTATAGAGGCTCACAGGAGTAACTTTCTCCTTTTGAGTAATCTATTTCTTCTGACAGCTCAGGTGGAACTGGCTTTATTCTAGAAAGATGAATCCAGTTATCTGTCTCTGTCCCCTTTATTGCAGTGGGTGTGGCAAGGATCACTGTGAAAGGGCCTTTCCATTTTGGGTTTACCTGATCAGCAGGTGTTCCCTCTCTCCAAGTTTTTACAAGCACTTGGTCTCTAGGATGGACAGCGTATGGTCCATCTGGGTTAGGAGCTGGCAGAACTTTGTTCCCATATGTTTGGATAGCCTGCTCTGCTGTACTTGGCCTAGATTAATGATATACTGCAAGAACTTGTTAGTTTCAGGATCTACTATATTATCAGAGTATAGAAATGGTCTCCTGTATAACATCTCAAATAGGCTTAAACTTAGCTCAGTTTTGTGCATGTTTTGAACCCTCATAAGTACTATTGGTAGCAATCAGAGCCAGAGCTCAAATGTCTCTTGGCAAAGTTTTTCCAGAGTTCATTTTAGAATCTGGTTGGCTCTTTCTGCCTTTCCAGAGGACTGATGCAGCCAGGCAAAAAGGAGATGGTACTTTATTCCCAAAGCCTTTGTCACCCCCTGAATTATGTGGATGATGAAAGATGGGCCATTGTCACTCTGGAGAGACTGAGGGAGTCCAAATCTAGGGATGATTTCTTTAAGAACTACCTTGACTACCTCTGTAGCCTTTTCTGAATGAGTAGTAAAGGCTTCGATCCAGCCTGTAAAGGTATCAGTTAGAACTAACGTTTGTTTAAATCCTCTATATGGTGGGATGTGGGTAAAGTCTGTTTGCCAGTCTTCTCCAGGGTGTGTCCCTCTCCTCTGTACAGGTTCTAATAAAGGAGGAGATTTGGGCTTGCTAGGGTTATGGGTAAGCACAGAGCGGGCAAGCTTTAGAGACCTGTCGGGTGTTTGTTGCTAGTCTTGGTCTTGTAAAAACTCAAGTGACTATTTCTAATGTAGCATCTCTTCCCATTTGGAAGGAATCATGAAGTATCTTTATAGCTTTCCATTATATTCCTTCAGGGAGAACCAGTTTGTCTTGTAAATACCACCAGAGTCCCTTTTTAATTCCCCCTGGAATTTGGGAGAGGATTGTATACGGATCTGCCCCTAAAAGATGGATTGGAATAACAGCCTCGTCAATGAGGCGAAGGTCTCGTACCATCCGATATTCTCCTGAGGGCTTGACTACAGCAAGAATAGGAGTATTACAAGGAGACTGACAAGGTCTCAGAAGGCCATATTTGAGAAACTTGTCTACAAGAGGCTGGAGACCTCTTCGTGCCTCTTCCTTGATTGGATACTGTCTTTGATTAGGAAACTAACTGGGGTCTCTCAGTCTTATAATTACTGTACTGGTATAGCAGAATTTGCCTTACCAGGTACTCCGTTATACCATGCAGCAGGATTTACGCGTTGACTGATTTGGTCAGCTGACCTGGTGTAATCCCAGCAAGTAAAATTTGTTTTGGCCTTAGCTGAAATTTGAGAATTGCTCCTAATTTGGCTATAAATCTCTTCCTAGCAAGGGAGCAGGACACCTTGGGACAATTAGAAATTCATGGCTAAACACTTGGCCTTCAAAGGGACACATCAAAGGAGAAGTAAAGAAACTCCACCTAGAGGTGCCATCAACTCCAACTTTGGCTACAGACCTAGAGGAGAGTTTTCCAGAGAAGGAAATCAAAACAGAATGGATCACCCCTGTATCAACAAGCAGTTGGATTGTCTCACCCATGACAGCTGAGTTCACCCAGGCTTCCTCAGAAGACACGATGATGCCCATGTACAGGAGCATTGCAGGTAGCCTTGGGCCTCTTCAGTTGTCAGGGCGGGAAATGAGGGTTTTGGCTGGCCTAGCCTCTCTCTGGGAGTGGGGACAGTCGGACGCCCAGTGCCAGGAGTCAGCGGCATTAGTTGCCTCACATGCAAAGCAGGGCCCAGGTGGTGGCTTGGTGCAATTTTGTGCCTGGTGTCCAGTCTTCTTGCACTGGAAGCAGGACCATTTTTCTTGGCTGTTTTGGGTTTTTCTTTAGACGACTTGGGTGATGTTAAAACTTCAGTAACTGCTGGGGATTTAGCTCAGCGGTTAAAGTGCTTGCCTTGCAAGCACAATGACCCGAGTTCGATCCCCAGCACCAAAAATAAAATAAAATAAAATAAAACTTCAGTAACTATGATAGCTGTGATTTTAGCCTTTCTCTTTTTGCTCTTCTCTGGGTCCCGATTGTTGAACACAGAAAAGGCTGTGTCCATCAATTGGGCCATAGGTGTCTGTGGCCCCACCTGAAGTTTTTGTAATTTATGCTGAATATCTGGGGCTGGTTGGGAAACAAAGTAGTGTCCAAGGAGTACCTACCCGTCTCTGGAAGATGGGTCTATATTAATAAATTTTCTAAAGGCCTCTGCTAATTGTTTACAAAACAAAGCTGGATTTTCTTCTGCATCCTGCATGACTTCACTCAATCATAATTAACAGACTTTTTAATGCACCTTTTCATTCGCATGATAAGAGCAGCTAGCTTATCAGACCGCAGCTCTACTTCCTCCTGAGTGTTATAGCCCCAGTTTGGCTCTGTTGAAGGGAGAATAACCTCTGCAGGGTGATTTCTTTCCCTTCCTAAAGCGAATTGTTCATTTACATAGTTCTTAGCCTCTTGTAACATTCTTTGTTGTTCATCTGGAGTACAGCACTTGGCCAAGATGTATTGGACATCTCGCCATGACAAATCAAAAGCAAGTGTCAAAAAGCATGGAATCTATCTGCAAACTTACTAGGGTCTTCTGACAGCTGACCTAGTCGCTCCTTACATAGGTGAATGTCTGCAACTGTATAAGGGATTTACGCTCAGTATTTCCCTCTGGCCTTGCAACTTCTTTTAGAGGCAGCACAAGTCATGAATTAAGGTGGTAAGAAACACCACTTTGGGTTCTACCTGCAGGGCTCAAAGCTGTCTGAGAAGCATAAGAGGGCTGAGGATCACTGAGTTCCCCTGGAGCACTAGGCTCTGGTGGAATTCTTGAATCATTTGGAGGAGATGAAGTTCATCTGTCTACCTGGGGGTTATATGGGGGAGGTCAAGAATGCCTCCCAGAATCAGACAAATGAGAGTGGCTCATATCCCCCTGAGAGACAAGTGGGGACCACAGGACAGGGTCATCTAAACTATCTTCTTCCTCCTACCGCATCACTCTAGATACCGTAGCCCTTGAATCTCCCTTTGGCTAAGAGTCATAAAGGCCTGAACATAAGCCAATTCATTCCACTTTCTGTGTTTTAAACAAAAACATTGTAACTGGCAAATAGTCTCACAATCTAAAGTACCATCCCATACCTATCTCTGGCCACCTCGCAGTTCATACTGGCCCTAAACTCTGTTGCAATACTAGATAAGCTGTTTCTGCTTTAGATTGTCAGAATCAAAACTTTCACACTCATCATGAATGTGGCCCAGTGGTAATGAGGGTGGAATCCTCACAACTGCAAAATCTAGTAGATTTCCCATCTGCTTGTCTTAGGACCTATAGAGAAGGAGAGAACTAAGTCTGCACTTCCTAAAGAGCTGTCCCATGCATAAGAAGGAGATCCAAGGTCCACAATGTGTGCACTTCCTTGTGTGACTTAACAAATCCTAGATAGACGTCTCTATCTGAGAGTGATGCCGGCACCATTTTCCATTGAGAAAGCCTTAGACTCCTTATTTGGACCCATTAACTCACTGGGGAGAAGGGGGCGAAGTCACTTGTTGGCTTTGCGTAGTCCAAATTCCCTGGAGTATGGGTGCAACTTCCCCAAGTAAAGGTTCCTTACCCCCCTGTTGAGCCTCTTGGTGGCTCAACTAGCCTTTAGAAATCATTGAACCACTTGATGGTTCAATTAGCCTTTAGAAATCAAATGGGAAAAATCTCTTGCACTTACTCTGACAGAAGTACTAAGAACTGGGACAGCTCTGCAGTCACACTCACAGTTACTTTGGTAAAGCTTCTAAGTATTAAGGCATCAAACTTTAATTTAGCTATATTTAAAGGGGAAACACAAAAGCCAGGTGATGATGGTCTCAGATAGGCTCCTAGAGTGGCTGAGACACTAGGTTTTAGCCAAAAAGCCTCAATATTTAAAACAGGCAAATTTTTTCTTGTATCTCGTTTTCCCCCATAGCTGTGGAAAATGGTTATGCCCAGCAGGGATATGTGTAGATCTCACATTCTCATTGTTGTCTGCATTCATCCAAGGCCACAGCCAAAGGTGGCTGCAGCTCTGACTCAAAAGTTTTTACTGGCAAAAAAAGCTGTGTGAATTCTTAAAGAGATAGTACACAATTTTCTTCCTGTAGGAAGAAAGAAAAAAAAGAATTCTTTTCTTTGTTTTTCTATAAGGCCATATGCTGTTTAAAATTAGAGGCTTAGTTTACAAGACCAGTTATTTAACATTAGTAAAAAGGAAAGAAAGAAGAAAAAAATAAAAAAGAAAAGGAGAAAAAAGAAAAAAAGAAAGTGGCAGTATTTGGGCATGCGCAGTAGGTTATTGGCTACTGAGGTGCACTGCAAAAAGATGGTGGTAGCTAGTGAGACACGCCCAGCAATGGCAGCTGGGTCACATGGCAAGACAACATGGCGGCTGACCACATGGTAAAGTGCCACAGTAAACAAAATGGTGGCTGTCACCGCTGCTGGCATTGTGCTGCCGCCACTGTGTTGCCACACTGTACTGCTGCTGCTGGTACAAACAGGCAGCATGGAGGGAGATTTAAATGAATGATTCTTCCTTTTCCATGTGGGAAGGCACTGTACCTTGCAGCCCTGTTTTCTGCTTTATCTAAAACCAACACCTAAACAAATGGTGCATTCTGCTAGCCAAAAGCCTGAGGGGGACGGGGATCAGAGCAGGGAAGGAAAATCACTAAAACCTCTAGAAAAGAAGCACTCCACATGGGTCTGTGACCCACAGGGAAACACAAACACCCTTGGTACTAAACAAAGAGCTGTGCAAGTCTAAGGCGAATTACCAAATACTTCACATAGAAAAGCAGTAGTTCAGGTGGGCTAGGTCCATGTGCTTGTGCCCCCTGCTGTGGGCAGCTGCACCAAAGTATCTACCCAAATATTTGTCTATTAGCACCTTTGTCCCTTATTCCACAGGGCTTGTACCCATCCCTGCTGAGGCATGTGCCACAGCTCTAAAATAGACTTTCCACAGCGAAATATAAGCCCAATGGATTGGCAGGGCCCCTTCTGCCTCCCATAAGGACAGAAGCCTTTTGTCCCACAATCTAGTCTTTTCCACATGGCAACCAGTTCACCTCTCCTCCTAGGAACTCATTTTGTCCAGAAAGAAAAGCGTCTCGGTGGAGTGAGGAATTACCTCCCTTATTGGATGGGTTGGCCGTTTCTGCCGAGATCTCTGTGCTGTGCTGGTGATAGCTCCGATGTTTGGTGAGTTCTTGGCTGCTGTGTAATAAAATCCCTTGGCTCTCAGTCCAGTGAGGTCTCCAAGGTCTGGTAAAGTCCTCCTGGCTGACAATCGCCAAATGTTACCGGGGGGCAGTTGTACTCTAAATTTCAAGTTCTTTTTGACCCAAAGAATTGGGTGGAACGAATTGAGGGTGGTGAGAAGGTTTATTTAAGTGGCAAGCAAAAAGAAAAACAGGCTGCCACTTACAGAAAGGGGAAGAGAGAGTTAGAGCATGGGACTAGCGAACAGGGAGATGGCAAATAGAAAGAGGGAGCGAGAGCCTCGTGGCATTGCCTCTATTTAATCTTGTCCAAGTTCTTGTGAGAGTTTCTCAGTCTTGTGAGAAGGCGTGCTTGGATTTCACGCCCCAGGCTGACAGCAGGTCTAGGTCACATCCATCTTCCCAGCCAGCCCTAGCCTCGCCCTACTCCTACCTCAGTATGACTAAAGCCTGAGCAACAGGATGGAAAGGTAGACTGGGGAAGGAGCCATGTTAGATATTGTTTTTAATGTGTTGGAATAACAGTTGCAACCACCTGGCCCTTAGGATTTTTAGCAGGGGTCAGTGATTGGAGACTTTCCCCCGTATGTCTGGCTTATACTTACTCATATCTCTGGCTATATCCTCCTGCTGTTGGATGTTCGAGACCGAGTTAAGGTAAGGCCTTTGTCAATCATAATAATCTACCTCCTAATGTCAAGGTCATCAAGTTTCCTCATGCATGTTTTTCTGGGGCCATGATCAGAGCCTCTTAGCTCTTAATTCATCCTCTGCCAAATGTGTCATCTGCCAGGATTGGTCACGGTCTGTGCTACACCACATGGTGCTCCTTGGAAACATGGGAACAGTTTTCTCTTGAGGCCAGTAGAAGCAGTAGTGGCTATGAGCATACAGAAACTCTGACACCAAACTTCTTTGGTTCAGATTTTTCTGCCGCTAACTCTCCAAGTAACCTTTGGTGAGCTCTGCTGTTCAGTAGAGCAGCCACTAGTCGTGTGTGGCTATTCACATTTAAGCTTTTTTTAGCTAAAATTGTACATTTCGTTCTTCATTTGGACTAGTCAGTCAAGTGTGGCCGGCTACCACCATGTAGAACTATTCCGTCATTGCAGGAAGTTCTGCTAGACTCTGCTGGTCTACAAGAGGCACATTCCCTATTCTGATTATATTCTACCAGATCATCATTTTAATGTTATAGTACTTGTCACTATGTGGTATAGATACCTGTGTATTTATTATTGCCTGTGTTTTCTCTGAGAATGCAAACTCTGTGGAAGCCGGCTCTGCTTCACTATTTGTTTCCCAGTGCCTAAAAAGGCTAACAAAGCTACTGAGTTCAATGAATAATTATTCAGTGATGGCTACTAGACATTAAAAGGTTTGGGCTGGGAGGAGAGAAGTTTCCCTAGACATGGTACACTCATTTCTCATTTCTCCATTGTTGCTAGTTATTAGCTGCAGTATACGGATAGTGAGGATACAGTGATTAGTAATATTTTGCGATTGGTGGACTTTAGGAAGAAGCAATTATACTAAGCCTGGGAGAGCAGGTCCTTGTCTGTAATATGCTACATCAGCAGTGGAATATTGTGAACCAGCTCAGGGTCTGATTAGAATATTTGAAAGATTAAAAATTAGAGAACATATGTGAACAATTGTTTGGGAATTACAGACTGTATGTGCGAGTTTAGTTGTTTTGAAGTGGGCTGCCTCACATTCTTGAGAATGTTCATTACCACATTGCTTATGATAGCAAACAATTGGAAACAACTTAAATGTTCATCATCGTGGGAGTAAATAAATGCACTTATGGCACAGTTTTATTTTTTATTTGTTTGTTTTTGGGGTGCTGGGGATCAAACTCAGGGCCTTGGGTTTGTAGGCAAGTGCTCTACCACTGAGCTAAATCCCCAACCCCTATGGCACAGTTTTACAGTGGAGCATTGTAAAGCAGTGACATGACTAAACTGTATCACCATTTTGTCAGTATGACTGCATCTCAAAGATTGAATAATAAATTAAGAGCATTTCATTGGTGAATAAACATGATATAATCATTTATTTGAAATTTAAAAGCAAAAAGTAGCATCTATGGTTACATTTATGAGTTAAGGTTTAAAGACATTGAGAAGGACACATCGAAGTGGAGATCTTTAATGCCAGAGGACAGAGAATGAGATCACTGAGAAGTAAATAATCCTTAATGACATTCGCAAAGTTTTATTTCCTTAAAACTTTGGAATACAACATGACAATATATTAATATTTAAAAGTCTGTGTTTGTTGTTATCCTCTAGGATTTGCTATATATTTGAAACATTTTATAATTTAAAAAACAAAAAAGTAATCTGTGTGTTTCTCAAGTGATGACTTGTCACATTCGTTAAATAGTGTTCTTGAGAATGATTGTGCCTGTCTTAGTGTTGGGTGTTGCAGGGTCCAGAGAAGTCACGTAGGATGTGGGTCTTGCTTCCTGGGGACAGGCCTGACTCCTTAGTTGAAGTGATAATACATCCTTATATAAGCAGCTAAGCCACAGATTCAGCATTTCATCCTTTACCAAAATGAGAAGTAGAATGAAGTCTTACAGATGCTTAAAACTCAGTCCCTGATGGAAGCAGAGAGGCCTGACAGGAGGAGGGGTATCTTGCAGGTGAATTAGGATAGACTGAGGGAAGTTAGATGTAATCCATGCTGGAGAATCATTATATGTGTAGGCTGGAAAGGGATTAGTAAAATCTATCCTGTAGAAGTGACGATTTGTTCTTTTTTAGGGGGGTCCATGTTGAGAGAAAGTGAAATCATTCAGAGTGGGACCCTGAGATACATAATGCTAGATCTACAAATAAACTTCAGCTAATAGGTAAGTAGAGACTGATGACAGCTGTATGGGAATAGGAGCGGTGTGGTTGGTTTGGTTTTTCCGAGTATTAATGTGATTGTGTTGTGCAGGGTAGACAGGAAGAAAGGAAGACTAGAAGTAAGGAACCCACTAAGTGTTGTTGCAGCAGTCTGGCAGGTAGAAGATGATGGCCTCAAGTGAGCTAGCAAGGATGGGAAATGGAGAAAAGAGGGAACTAATGTTCTCTTGCAGGGTGGGTATTATGGCCACATTTCACAAAGGCATGCAGAGAGTAATTAATTAGTATGAAGCTTTCATAGTTATTTCGTAGTTATAGTGCCAGGATCTAGAATCAAATCCAGTTTTCTTTCTCTCCAAAGGTGATATGTTGAGATTTTGAAATACAGGTTTAGAAGATGAAAGAGAAAAATGGATAAAAGAACAATGAGGTTTTGGTTGCCAGTAAAGTGCTTGATGGAAATAAAATTTGCAAGGGTAAGCTGGTTTGGTGGAGAAGAAAATGAGTTCAGTGTGGAAGAGGGAACATTTCAACTGTTGGTGGGCCATCCCATGCAGATGGTTGGTAGACAGTTGGAGCTTTTGGATTTAAAGTGTTGAAAGTCATCAGCACAAATTGGTAATTAAAGTACGAAGACAGCAGTTCCCAGAAAGAAGGAGTGGAAATAAAGAGCAGAGTGTTACGAGGAATGTCCACACTTACAACTTTTCACTTGGCGAAATAAAAGTGCCAACAAGGAAAGAAATAGAGAAACAAACCGACAGAGGAATAAAAGCAAGGCTATTGGTTTGTTCCGTGCCACTGAAGTCTGTTTACTGAAGGGAGTTGGAGGGAGAAGTGGTGTTGAATATGTCAAATACGGTAGTATTGGATAAGGAGAACGCCAACTGGCCCCATTTGGTTGCAGTATTCTGTGATTCTACCCTAAAAAAGCATTGGGCTTCAGAAGACATCATGAAAGTGTGGTTCCCAGACTTAGAGATTTCACAGACCAGTCATAGTTCAAAACATATTTGGGAGAACTAAATAAGACCACCAAAAACATCCCAATCTCTTACCAATTTTATTTGCATGGGAGAAAGGAACTTTTTATTTTTTTTACATAAATTTGGAAGGCTGTAGCTGTAGGATAAAGAATGGGTCATCCTAGGGGCAGCCTGTTTGATGTAAACTGGTGCCAACTCTACGCTGACCAGAGCAGATCTCAGAAACAGCATTTGGGAACCGCTTGATCAGTAAACATGGTGTCCACTCTGATTTGCACTCTCAGTAAAAATGGTGTTCTTGTTTTTAAGATTAACTTTTGTTTGTAAAGCATCTTTCTTCTGAGCACCAAAGAGAAAATTCCTAGAAGTTTAGGAGATACTTACACATATAATGGAGGCAGATTACAACTAACTGGAGGGTGGAGGGTGTTTTGGGAGTATTCTCCCTGGTAAGACCAGTTAGGAAGAGAGGGAGATTGGAGAAATACTTAATAGTTTGGTCCATGAAATTACAGTTGAATTATCATATATGACCAGGAGGAAATCCATAGATTATTTATTCTTTGACACTTCAGGGTACATTCAATTTCCAACAGGCACGTAGGAGTCTGGTAATTCTCCAGGTCCACTTACCCTGGTTGTGGCAGAAAGCCAACCCTAACCCTGTGAGGTAGCTCCTGAACTCCTATAGTTTTCTACCTTCTTCCTCTTTTGTCTGTCTGCCCCACCCAGAATGGAGTCCTGGAAGGAGATCTTGACTTTATATCAATAGCCATTGATATAAACTCGGCAAACTCGGAACTGGACAGGCCTCAAGGAATGGAGCTGGCTTGGAGCCTGATCAGGTTCGGAAATAAAAGAAAAAGGCAATAACTGTGCTGTGATCAACTGCAGGCTCTGATGGGATTTACGTGTGGAACCTAAAGGTTTACTGTATAAAAATGTTTTTTTACTGGTTTAGAAAAGAATGAGACAAACTATGCAGGCTCAACTAACAACAACAAAAATGCATTATGCATTAAAATCTGTTTTGATTTTCTAAAATAAATAGCTCTTAGGCAGACACTGAACCTAACAGATTTCAGTGCCAAAAAAGATCAAAATTTCCTCCCCACTCACCACAAAATATTATCCTTTATCTATAGCATATGTTTCTATTAGTTTTGCAATTATATTTGGTGGTCATTTTTTTTTCACCGAAGTTCTCTTAATTTTGAAAATGCTGGCTTTGGTCAAATTTCTTCATGTGTGTGATTTACAAGAAGTGAATATTTTAAGTTCTGTGGAAAAGCTTCTACAGATCAAAATAACACTATGATAATGTTAATGAAACCACCAGGATGAAAAACATTTCCTCAGAAAGTACTCTTTGTCACCAAACAGTCTCTAAGGAAAAAAACCAGCAGCACTACTTGTAAAACACATTTTAAAAGGCACTACTTGTTTCTCTTTTTTTTGTACAGTGTGTAAACATAAAGACATGTACACATGATGTGTATGTCAGTTTAATGAATAATTGTAAGACAATCACACAGGTAACCACCATTCCGATTAAGAAGTTACCCAAAGCACCAAAGAAGTTCCCGTCTCTCTTCCTGGTTGCGTCCTTGCCTGATAGCAAGTGTCTTAAATATTTAAATAGCAACCCTTTAACAATACAGCTTACTTTTTAAAAAAATTTATATCTCCAGCTGCTTTTAAGATTTCCTGGGGCTGGGGATTTAGCTCAGTGATTAGAGTGCTTGCCTTGCAAGCACAAGGGCCTGAGTTCGATCCCCGGCACCACAAAAAAAAAAAAAAAAAAAAAAAAAGATTTCCTTTCTGTCTTTGATTTCCACCAGTTTACTAAGGTGTATTTTGGGGTTGTTTGTACTTGAATCTTCTGTTGGTTCTTCATTATCTCTTTAAATATTGCTTTTATTCCATTTTCTCTTGGCTCTTGTTCTGAGCTATAATTATACTTATGTTAGACCTTTGTGCTGATGCCCATGTGTTTTTTACTCCATTTTGTGTATTTTCAACTCCCATTTTTCCATTTGTCACTCTGGACTTTTTTCCCCTGACCTTTCTGTCAACCCTCAACTTTTCTCTTCAGTTTTATCTAATTTACTGTTAAACCTAGCCACTGATTTCTTATTTTCAGATGACGTACATCTAAGCTCCACACGTCTCATTGATCCTTTTTGAATATCATCTCCTAATCTCCTACTGAAAGCCCTATCTTATCACCTAAATTCTTGAACATATTAATTGGCTATTTTAAAGTCTATATTTGATAACTTCAGCACCTAGATTGTTGATGGGTCCGTTTCCATTTGCTGCTTGTTTTTCCCTCAGGATTTTGGTTAATCTTTTTTACTTCACAGCTTAGTTTTGATTGGATTCTGAGCAGCACATGTAGAAAGTTGTAGGGATTATGTCAGGCTTTCCATGATTTTTATCTTCTTCCAAGAGGATGTCCTGTTTCTTCTGTCATTTCAGCCTGGAACTGATCGTTTTGATTTGATTAAATGTTGAGCTGATTGAAAACTGAGCTTCTGTCCTTGTTAGGGGTCTATTTCTAGTTTGTCCTTATTCCTGAAGTGAAACCATGGGGTTCAACCAAGAGCCCAGACCCTCGTCTCTGCAGGTCTGATCTTCAGCCCCCCACATTCTGTGGCTTCTGCCCTGCTTTGGTGTCTTAGCTACTGCCACTTTCTGTTCAGCTTCCTGTTCTCTCTGTCATCATTTCCCTTGGCATGTGCCTTGAGGGCAAAAGTAGTTTCAAACTTTGGACGTACTTCTCTGTTCTGTCAATCTCTCCTGAATCTTGGCCAAGTCCTTGCTGCTTTTGAGAGCTCCACAATCCTTTAAAATACATTTCCTGGCTTTTCTGATGACTTTCAGTGGGGAAGGAGTTAGCTCACCGGCAGTAGAAGTGTAGCTCTAAGTATTATGTACCATCATTTAAATTGTTTAATTACTTACAAATCATTCTTCATGTATTTTTCTGTCTCTTGATTCACCCATATTTTGCATGTAGCTGCAGGTCCTCATTTTCTTTACCTGGTAACATTATATATTACTACATTAGATTACACTGGCATGTTAACTTCTCTGTCTACTGTTGGTTCATGATATAACAAAATGTCTACCAAACATTCAAAAAAAAAGCAATCGTACACATTATTCCAGAGAATGGAAAAAGTTGTATGAAGTTGACTTAATCTTGATAGAAAATTCCAATGAGAAAGATATTAAAAAGGAAAATTACAAGTGATTTTTTTACTATGTCATACTAACTTATTGGTTCTACTGTTGATTCACTCTTACACAGGTATGTGGGTGTACATCTCTAGATAAATGCTCCGGGTAATTGCACTAGGGTGCAATTCTTGGGTTATTGGGGATGTGACTCTTCAACTTTAATAGTGGTAGTTGTATCAATTTGTACTTTGTATTCAGCAGTGAATGAGAATTCCTATTACTTCACAATTTTACTAACAATTAAGTTTCCTTAATTTGTGTGAGGCACAGGTGGTGGTTTTAAATTTCCCACTATCTGACAGTAGTGAAGGGACTGAACGTCTCTGCATTCCTTATTTGTTAGTGCCTGATCAAATCCTTTGTTCTTTTTCTGTCAGTTGATCTGTAATTTTATTGTTGGTTTGCAATAGTTCTTTATATATTCATATAATGTAAGTTACGTGTGTGTATGTCTTCCTCCATAGCATGATTTTCTTTTTATTCTCTTTATGCAATCTTTTGGTGAGCAGAAGGGGATCATTTTATTATAGTTGAATACGTTGGTATTTGCTTTTATGCTTAATTATATTGTCATATTAAGAAATGTGTCTTGAAGCTATTCTCCTGTCTTACTATTTAAAAGTTCTAGTCTTTTTATTTTTATATTTGAACGAATTCTAATTCTACCTGGAAACAAAGACCACGGGGTACATTTTCATTTTTCTATATGAGTCGTTTGTATAGATATTCAGTTGTTTCACCATCACTTATTTAGAAATCTGCCTCTCCTACTGATTATTAGTATCCTGTCATTTATCACAATGCCTTATGTTCCATTTGTGTGTTTATCTGTTCTTAGACTAATATTACACTGTATATATTACTATGGATTTAAAAATAAATCAGTGTCTGATAAGACAAATTCACCTATGTTCTTTTCTTCAGAGTGTTTTGGCTCTTTGAACTACCATATAAATTTTAGAATTTGCTTGCCAAGCTCCCCCCAAAAGATTACAGCAAAGTAAAACTAAAATACAAATCAAAACAGAATTGGTTTTTATTGGTATTATATTGAATTGCTGCTTGACAATACTGAGTTTTTAAATGCATGGATATTGCATATTTCTCCACCACATATGTCTTCCTTACTGCCTTTCAGGGGGGTTTTATAGCTTTAGCCGGAGAGGTCTAATACATCTTTTGTTAAATTTATTTCCTAGGCATTGCTATTAGTAGTATCACAGTTTTTCTGGTTTCTATTGAGATCTTCCTCTTCTAATCTCAATAGTGAATTACATTAACTGGTTTTTAAAAACTAAGCCACTCTTTAACATTTGAGTGAATTTTCTAGTTAAACCGACATGAAAGGTCCAAAATTCGATGTCTAGGTCAGCTTGATATTTATAAATTCAGTTTGTTACTGATTTGTTCAGAATTTGGGCATTTATGTCCATAAGTAAGATTCATTTATGGTTTTCTTTTTTTATAGCTTCCTTGTTAGAATTTGGTGTCAAGGTTATATCAGCTACATAAAACTAGTTGAGGAGTATCTTCTATTATTCACTCTGGAATAATATATGTAAAATCATTTCTTTTTTGAATGTTGGACATGTGCTCACTTCAGCAGCACATATATTAAAATGTTTGACAGACGTTTGACAGACATGTTGTTATAGCCTCCTGAGCATATAATATTTAAAAATTTTTTATTAGTATATGTTATAGTACATAATGTTTATATTCCTTGTGTGGAGTTGGTATGTGTATATAACACATTTTAATTCTTTTTTCATTCCCTTTCCCTCTCCTTTTTCCCTCATATAATATTTTTTGTGGAAAGCATTTTTTATTCAGTTTTGTAATAGTCATATAACTATTCTGGTTTTCTATTGCTTTTTAAGTGCATTGTCTATTTTATAAATTCATTTAATCTAAATTGTCTAATTAGTAGAAATTTATTCATAATAGATTTTAATTTTTTTTTTTTTTTGAGACAGGGTTTCACTAAGTAGTTCAGGTTGGCCCTGAACTCACTATGTAGCCCAGGCCGGCTTCAAACTCACGACAGTCCTCCTGCCTCAGCCTGCCAAGTGCTGGGATTACAGTGACCATGCCCAGTGTAATCTTTTTATGTTTACAGAATCTACATTGATTTTCTTCTCATTCCTAGTATATGTTACATACATCTCTCCCTTTTCCTCCTAGATTAATCTCACTAGATACTGATCAGTTTTGTTATTCTTTTTGCTTTGTTGTGTGTTTGTGTGTGCACACACGTGTGTGTTTGTGTGTGTGTGTGTGTGTATACAGTGTGTGTGTGTACGTGTCCACAGTGGTGGGGATCTAACCCAGCATCTTGTGGATCCTAACCCCCAGACTTCTTTTGGATTTCTTAATCATCCTCTCTACTGTATGTTTGTTCTTTGTCTCATTAGTTTCTGCTCCCAATTTTATTATTTCCTTTGGGTTTATTTTGCTGTTCCTTTCATAATAGATGCCTACTAAATTAATTTTTACCTTTCTTTGTAATAGCAAATACTTGTATAACACCAAAAACTCCCCTCCAAACACTATCTGAATTACATTCTCTAGTTTTTACATATTTGTATTCAAATGCTATAATATGCCACAAATTTTTCCAAACCAATTTTATCAGTTTATGTGTTGGGCAGGAGAACGTGAAAGGTCCAGTAACTCTAGCCAGTAGTTAATATTGTCACTCCTTAGTTTTAGCCATTTGTGTGCGCATTTGGTAGTATTTCATTGTTGTTTATTTTGCATTTCTATACTAACCAAGTTTCATAAATTAGTTAGGTATTTGGGTGTTTTCTTTTGCCAAGTGCTTTTTAAGAGTTTATTGCCTAATTTTGTGTTTTTTTTTTTGTGGAGGGGCAGTGCTGGGGCTCGAACTCAGGGCCTTGCACTTGCTAGGTAAGCGCTCTACCACTTGAGCTAACTCTCCAACCCCCTAAATTTCAATAGGGCAATTTTTTTTTTATTAACTCATAGGAGATTTATGTCTAGATACAAGTCTTTTGCCAAATTTACTCTACAATATGCCTTTTCATTCTCATACTAGAAACTTTTGATAAATAGAAGTTACTATTTTAATATAATCCAGTTATCATTTTTCCAGTTATGGTTAGTACTTTTTATGTTTTTGTTGTTCCCTTTACAAGGGCAGTGAAGAAGTTTTACTGTATCAACTTCTAGATACCTGAAATAGGGTTTTGGGTCTACAGTCTGTTCTCCATGCTTATGGGTTCCGCATCCACATATTCAACCAACTAAAGACTGAAAATATTTGAAAAAATGCACTCATACTGAATATGTAGTTTTTTTCCTGTCTTACTCTCCTTTAAATAATATAGTATATCTGTTTGGTAGATACCGTTTTATTATAGTTAAGAAATTCTTTTCTATTCCTATTTCGCTTAGAACTTTTTGTTTGTTTACAAGTTTAAATCATGAATAACTCTGGATGTTTATCATGTGTTTTTTTCTCTGTATCTTTTAAGATGGTCATTTGGTATTCCTTTGGTACTCAAATATGTGGTGAATTCCACATAGGATTTTTTTAAGCTCACCTCTGCTATAGACAGAAAACATACTTTGTGATTTTATAGGAGAAAATCTGTTGAATTTTCTTAATGAACTCTCATGGGGTCTGTGTTTGTAATATGCATCTTGTAACTGTTTAGTACAGTGTTTTATGTAGTATGCCAACTAGTAGATCAGTTTTATCAGATTGTTCAAATCATTTCTATCCCTATGATTTTTTGATATACTTATTGGGGCATTACTAAGAAGTGTGTGTTAAAAAAAAAGAAGTGTGTGTTAATATCTTCTACTTGGATGATGAAGTTTTTCTGTCCATTTTCTTTCCTTTAGTTTTTACTTTATTCTGTTTTAGGTGTGTGGTATAGTACATATAAGTTTGAATTATTTATGCTCCTCGTTATATTTACTGGTATTTTGTAATAGCTTTTTAAAGATTTATTTCACATGCCATAGATTCATTTTTTTAAGGTACACAATTCATGGTTTTAGTTTGTACTTACATAGAGTTACATAGGCATTGCCAAAATCTAATTTTAAGGCATTTTTCTCATCCCAAAGCAAAACCCCAAATCATTAACAATCACTTCCTATCCTTTTCCCTCATTCTTCCCAGCCCCAGCCCTATCAACCAGTAATCTACTTTCTGTTTTTAAAATTTTAACTGTTCCTTTTTTCTACATAAATAAAATCATGCAATATAGGCTTTTTGTGACTAGTTTCTCTCAGTTTGCCTGGAAGCCCATGGTGAGTGTAGATATGGATGTGAGATTAAAACATATCTTAACTCAAGATTACTTAGAAGGAGGTGGATGTAATAGATGCAGGAAGACTTTTAGATGACTCAAAAGTAGGAGTAATGTAGATGCTGATAATTGAAAAGTTGGAATAAAATTGAAATGTGAAAATGGAAATGTGGATTTTAAATATATACATATAATTAAGATAAAGCATCATAAATACATATAGGATAGTGTGATCTAATTACTAGTTTCGTTGACCAAAACCTCTTTGGAGGACTTATTTGAAAGATGAACGTTCACCTTATGTTACATCATATAAACATATCAAAATGCATACTGGCTAGGTCATTCCTCTGCATAACTCATCTCTGCATAATTTTTTTTGGGGGTGATTGGGTGCTGAGTCTTGAACTCAGGGCCTTGTACTTGCTAGGCAAACACTTTACCACTGAGCTAAATCCCCAACCCCCTTTTAAAAAGAATACATAATAAAATATTATTGCAGGAGTGTGCTCTGTGTATGTGAAGGGGAATAGAGAAAAACGTTAGGGTGACAGCCACTGAATTGGTGGCTCCTCATGTAGGACTGAACATTTATCATTGTTGGACATAGAGCTAAGTGGTAATTTTGCAATTTCCAGTTTAATCATCATAGTGTCTGAGTGAAGTGGGTGCTTTTTTATTACCCCCATTTTACATACTAAGCAACCAAAGTATAAACAAGTTAAAGAACTTGCAAAAGATTGCATAATATTTTGCTCATTATGGAAGCATAAAATCAAAACTACAGTAGATACCAACTTAAACCCAATAGGATGGCTACTATCAAAAGAATAGAAAATAAAAGGTGTTGGTAAGATTGGACTCCCTGTGTACTGTTGGTAGGAATGTGAAATGCCTTCTCTGTCCAGTTGTTGTTCTCTGCCTGAGCTTATCTGGTGAATTCCTTTTCTTCCTCAAACTGGTTGGCTGTCTTCCCTCCTTCCACAGTTGTACTCACAGCATTACTATCAGATGTGATCAGGAAATAATTTATCCACTTTTTCCTCCTTGTGCCTGCTCAAGTTCTTTCTGTAGGGCTAGTCCTTCCCTGCCCCGCAGAGGAAATCATAGACAATTCTGTCTTATCTGGTAATTTCAGGTGATGAAAAGTCTTCTCTTCTGCTTCATCCTTCACATTGTTCAGGAATTAAAATGGCCATATAATGGTAAAAAATTCTAGCATCTTTAAAAAATTACATTTCATAACTCTATTGAGTTATGATTTACATACCATAAAATCCATTCACTGTAAATGTACAACTTGCTGTTTAGCAAATTTGTACCGTTCTGCACTCATCATCATAATCCAGTTTTAGAACATTTCCCTCACCCCAAAAAGAGCCCTCATGCCTATCTGCAGTCCGTCCTCATTCTACCTTCTGGTCCCCAAACCGCCATTCATTCGCTTTCTGACTCCATTTTTTTTTTTGCCTTTTATATAAATGGAATTTGAACTTTATATCGATGGAATAATATAAACGAAGTATGTAATCTTTGTGTCTGGTTTCTCTCTTTTTTTTTTTGTTTGTTTTGTTTTGTTTTTGGTGCTGGGGATCGTGTGTCTGGTTTCTTTCACTTAGCATAATGTTTTTTAGATTCATCCGGCTCTATGGTTTGAATGTTGCTGCCTCTTCCAAGTTCATGTGTTAGAATTTAACCCCCAAAGTGAGGGTGTGGGTGGGAGCCTTTGGGAAGTGACCAAATCATAAGAACTCCACCCTCATGAATGGAATTAACACTTTTATAAAGGAGGCTTCAGCAGAAAAGTGGTTCCGTAGAAGCAGAGAGAAGAGGACTGGTTACAAGAAGCCAGGAGGGCGGGTTTTGAGGAGGATAGGAGAGTATGGTTAATGGGTATGAGAGTACAGCTGGCTAGAATGAGTAACTTTTAAACTTCTATAGCAGTAGGATAAATATGGCTATTTCAAAATAGCTAATAGAGAGGATTTGGAATAGTGCCCGCCACAGAGAAATGATAAATGCCTGAGGCAATGGATACACCAGTTATTCTGATCCAATCATAAGACATTGTATGCATGTATTGAAATACCACACAGTACCCTACAAGTACAATTATTATGTGTCAATTAAATTTTTTTGAAAGTGAAAGAAGTTAAATTAACAACAAAAACAACAACTACAACTATAATGAGACTCCAGAGAGCTACTGGACCTTTTTCTATCTTCCACCATGTGAAGACACAGTGTTCATCCCTCGAGAGTCTCAGCAGCAAGGTACCGTCTTGGAAGCTGAGAATGATCCCTCACCGCACACTGAGTCTCTGGCACCTTCATCCTGGATTTTGAATCTCCAGAACTGTGAGAGATAGACTTGTATTATTTATAAAGCATCCACTCTGTGGTATTTTGTCATAACCACAGGAATGGAGTAGAACACCCACGTTGTTGCATATATCATATCCATTTGCTCATTGCTATTGCTCAGTAGTGTTCTGCTGTATACCACATTGTGTTTATCACTTGCCAGTGCATGGCATTTGCAGTATTTCTAGTCTGGGGCTATGCTGAATAATATTGCTACTATTATTTGTGTTAACAGTCTGTGCATAATGTTTTTTTCTCTTGGGTGGTTAACTAGGAGATGAATTGCTGGGTGATATAGTTAAGGTTAGCTTTATAAGAATCTGCCAAACTGTTTTCCAAAGCTGCTATACCACTTGACATTTCCATCAGCAATGTAGGAGCATTTCCCGCATCATTGCCAACAGTTGTTTTTGTCTTCTTAATAGCCATTCTAGTGACTCTGCAGTGGTACCTCAACATAGTTTTATTTGTGTGTTTTAGTGATGAATGATGCCAAGCATCTTTTCCTATGCTTATTAGCCATTTATGTATCTTTTCAGGTGGTGTCATTTCAAATTACTGCCCATTTGTTAACTGGGTTGCC